>JARQZK010004513.1:7500-114662 GCA_030704885.1 Cynegetis impunctata | reverse complement strand
ACTATCAATCGATGATTTGTATCAAATATGACTTCAATATTAGTTCTCTATTCAAGAGTAGTAATACAGATGACATATTATATTTATTAATATAATAATAATAATGAAGCTTTCTTACTTACCAGTATTTATACTCCTGGTAGAGGGGCAGGAGTAGCATAATATACTAAAAATCACATTAAAACCAAGCCTTGGTCAGAGAAAGTGCCACAACAAGTAGTGAAAATATATTGATTGTTAACCTAGAAGACCTCGATTGGAATGTATTCTATCAAAACCCAAACTAGTCTTGTGTATCACACTTTTGTGTTGATACTTTCAAGTGTTTCAGATGTGTTGTAATATAAAAATGATATACAGTGACACTTGACACTCAATGAAACCGAGGTGGGTGAAACGTGTGGTCTTTTTCAGAAATAGGCAACTACATTATACCAAAATTGTTATTTTATAGTGCCATGTTCCTATTACAAGCCGCGCTAGTCCAGCGAAATATTCTGGCTTTAGGATTGTTCGCGTCACAGTTTATAAATATCAGTAATAATTCATCAATCTCTATCTTAAATTTTGCAAGTCTGCATTGTTTGATTTATTATAATGGTTGGCTTTGTTTGTCATAGTTATGCCAATACTGATACCCAGCACTGACCTGAGCCAACAGAAACTTGCTGTTTAAGTGTTGAGTTTCAGTTTAAAGGGTGCCATATTTGTTTTCCAATATATTTAACTCACGCTTCACGCATATCTCAGTCTGCGTGATGATATAATTGTGCTGATACAATGTGTTGAATCACTGAGTTGTGTCAGTATCATTGTATCAACACTCAAAGTTTTACTATGTTAACCAGGCCTAACCCAAACAAAGATATCGCAGAACTAAATAGATTTGTAGAAGTGCTGGACCAAGTCATGGAGAATAATGGTAAACTGATACTTGTGGTTGATTCAACATTGATCTACTTGATGAGAATATCAATGATAAATACCTAGGTGCAATAGCGAATAATAGATTCAAAATATTTAATCAGATACAAGTGGATGAGTATACGAGGATGAATTCTAATTCAGGTAAAATATCTATAAGAGACCATGTGATGTCAGATCAGAATATTGAAATATCATCGAAGCTTTATCATCACACGATATCAGATCATAGTATAATGAAATTTACAATTGCTCATAAATTAACAAAAGGGGAAAACAAATGTATAAATCAAATTTAATACAAAATGAATAACTGCAACTTGCAATCGAATAAGCTCTGGATAAAACAGACAATATAAACAACTTTAAATTTTTAGTAAATGTTTTCAAGACAGTAGCAATTAAATACGCACTTTCAGGAGTTCGAAGGTATACTGATTGTGGTTATAGGAAGGTATATCAAAGAATACAAAAAGAAATAGATACATTAATTAAAAATAATAAAAAGTAGAACTTCGAACAAAGAATCAAAAATGTGATGCATCCATCGCAAAATAATGGCAAGTATTGAAAGATATGACTGGTCATACAAACAACAACAATATAATATGTGAAATGTTGCTGAGAAGAGATGAGAAAATTAGGGATACTGGAGAAATGGCAAATATATTCAATGGATATTTCAGTAATGCTGCTGAACAACTAAAAAAATATAAAAGAAACTGTACTGATGGATCAAATTATGAAATACCTACTAAATACCAATTACAGACTCTGTACTCACGTATTTCTTAAAGATCTTTGAGAGAATATTATATGCAGGATTGACAGAATTTTTTCTACAGAACAAACCGAGGATTTTGGGTTCGAGTCCCACCTCGCTCTTGGGTGTTGTGTGTGTCCGGAATTTAGTGGTTATTTAAGATTGAAATTTGTTGGGTAATGTACATAGTTTACAAGCCCATTGGCCGTTCGGAACCGGCGGTAAACTGTAGGTCCCTCGAGTAAAAAAAAAACAGTATTACAAAATCACAATGTGATTCCTCAAAAAAGTACTCAAACATCTGTCACAAGTGTTCTAGAATATATAATCAAACATCTAGATATAAAAAAAATGTATCTTAGCGGCATTTCTAAACTAACGTTCAGCAAATCAAATCAAATCAAATATGCTTTATTGTCTTAAAATAATACATTTTATTGACAAAGCGAAAAAAAAATGAATAGTAACTAAATAATGTGAAACATAAAAATAAACACACATCAATCAAAAAATATACAAATTAAACAATGTAATACCTAAAAATAAAAATCACACCATATTTCCATAAAAAAATATATACAAACTTTACAATAAATCTTCCTCAATCGAAGCTGATGCCTGTGCTACTCAATTTGGTCATATCTATCAATCAGTGTTCAGAAAAGTAGTTCTCTATAGAGTAATAAGGTCTATCAAGAAAATGAGATTTTGTTCGTTTCCGAAAATTAGTCAAGGAAGTTATAGATTTTAATTCCTCTGGAAGGTGATTGTAAATTTTTTTAGCATTGTAAATGATGGACTTTTTTTGTTAGTTCAGAGGAAGGAATTCGATATGGTAGATATAAATATATAGATGGTTAAGCTAGAGAGGATAGGTATTCGAGGAGAAGCTCTTGATATGTTTGACAGTTAGATACTTGGAGAATAGATGTCAGAATACTATGGTGGGCCAAGCAAGAAGCAGCACTGGGTGCACAAATTTCGGAGTATCCCAGGTTCCATATTAGGGCCACTATTTCTCCTAATCTATATTACTGATATGTTGGATAATAATCTCCACGCACGGTCTCTCTTTATGCAGATGATGCTATGGTGATGCTAGCAGGATAACTAGACCAAACTTGCCTTCAGATTCAAAATAATATTGATAAAATAAATGACTCAGCAACCGAGAATAATGTATCATTGAATGAGGGCAAAATGTACTTACCTGATCTTCAGTAATTAGCATAATGTAAACATATCATTAAAAGTCAACAATAAGGAAAAAAAGAAGTTAAAGTCCATAAAATATCTAGGGTATGTGATTAATAATTATAGAGAACACCTGAAACACATGAAAAAATTTAATTTTAACATGTGCTATCTGCTAAGAAGGAATGCACCGATACTAAACCGAAAATAAAAATTTGATGCATATTATGGCTATGTACATTCCCACCTGATATACTTGGCTGTCATCTGGGGACAATGTACTGAAACACTTGAAAGAGATGCAGATAACAAAGAATAAGGCATTTAAAATAACTTTTTCTCTACCGAGTAGAACAAACACAGACAGCATGTAAAAAAGTTAGGTATTTTAGAAGAGAACTAATAAAGTGAGAAAGTCTCAAATTAAAATATAAGTTCATCAACAATTCAGTGGATACTAGCCTGGACCTAAAACGCAATAACGAGTATCACACTGTAAATACACGAACTCAACAAAATCATATTAGATGAAGAAATATGGCCGAAATCAGTGACAGTGAGACCATTTATCTTCAATGGGGGTTTTAATTCAAGACGCGGTGGCAGAACGGATTATCAGCCAAATTTTCGGCGCAAAGGGAACTTGAACAGACATTATTAGTATCCAATAAAAAGGAAAGTACCTATCTCTTTACTACATATAAATAATTAGTGTTTGACAAATAAAGTCCTAGAACTTGAACATTTCCTGTTGCAGAACCCAGAAATTAAAATATTATGTATAAGTGAACACTGGCTTAATTTAAGTCGAAAGACCTTTTGCACTATAGCGAATTTTCATATGGTTAGTTGTTTTTGTAGGCAAAACGTCAAAAACGGCGATACATCATGTATTTTTCTTCAGGACAGTCTTACGGCCTATGATCTGCTTCATGTGGTAAATTTGTCAGAATCTAAAGTAGGTGAGTCTTAAATCGTTAAAAAATTGAATCTGGTAATACTAGCAATTTATAATTCACCGGATGTTACAGGTGTTGTTGATTTTATTGACAAAATGTCTTTGGTACTGGACTACATACAGAAATTAAATCTGAGGGTGCGGATTGTGGCTACAGGAGACTTCAATGTAAATTTCAATACGGTTGATGATGTGTGTGTGCAAAGATTTCTATCTTACAGGCTTTCCCAATTTGTCTTTCATGCAACCCATGACAGGGAAAATTGTCTGGATAACGTTTTCAGTGGCTGTATGGTGAACAGATTGGACAATATTCAGATGGGTTTCTCAGACCAAAGAGCTCAGCTGATTGAGGTAGATATCAACACACAGCAAGAACAAAAATTTCAAATGCGACGAAATTATAGTGTGAGTAAGTGTAATTATTTTCAGTATTATTTGTCCCGGGAAACGTGGCTGGATGTCTATGAGGTCAATGGCCCTGAATTTAAATGTAAAATTTTTTTAGGCACTATTCATTGTTTACACAATCTTTGTTTGCCCTTGCAAACAAACAAAAGTATTCAGGGAACCGGGGGCAGCTGGGTGACGCAAGAGGTTGGGGCAGCAAAGCGGAATCATATGATATGTTATGAAAGGAAGTTGAGGTATCCTACACATAGGAATCGAGAAATGTATTGTGAATTTAGAAGTATATATAGGCAAACGATTCTTAGGGCGAAAAAAATTTATAACCAAAGTAAGCCGGATAATTCGGATAACTTAAATAAAACTGTTTGGGGCATCGTTAACTAGAAAACAGGTAGGAAAAAGTCCAGAACAGAGCCTGAGGGGCTGACTTCCAATGAGTTGAACACTTTTTTCTGTAAATCATGCAATTCATTTAACAAGAGCATTACCATCACATTAGCCAGACTTTAAGCAGTACTTGAGTGACTGTGTGGCTCAGAGAAGCTCGATGTTCCCCAGGCCAGTTGACATTTATGATGTATAGAGTGTGATTAAAAACCTTAAAAATGAAAAAAGAGTATCAGATTTTTTGCTTGAACCTCTTGTTGATTTGGTAAACTCATGCCTTGAGGAAGATTCTTTTCCATCCCCGCTGAAGGTAGCTAGAATATGTCCTATAGATAAAAGAGGTCTATTTTGCCAGTCATTTCAAAGGTCCTGGAAACTTTAATTTATAATCGGCTGTTAGCATATTTTGACAGGCATAATATTATTAAACCACAGCAGTATGGTTTCATACCATAATTTTTTTATTAACATCAACTCTATCTACGAAATAGATTTAAACATTTCAACTCAATCAACAGAAACTATGGGGATACACATAACCTCATAAACCACGAAAAATCTAAGATATGTCTACATAAAAATGGTGGCTGTTGGAGAAATATGTTTATACTGCCAAAACCGCTTCCATAACAACTCGTCGTACAAACCTTTGGCCATTTAACTAAATTTGGAGTTAGTTTGTGAGTGCAAAAGTCCGTTTTCATCTCCATATAACCTCCAAAATGCCTAAGAATGCTAAATTTTCGATATGTTGTTTATAATTAAGGTTCACATCTTTCGCTATCAGTTAAATAATATCCGTTGATCAACCTCCCTGTCACATATATTGAAATCACCTTTAAAATCGTAGTCCAAGAGGTCTCAATCTTATAATCACTTCCGTACTCCACAGTTGACTATTATTTTCAAAGCAAAAATGCCTAGAAATATTCACATTTTCGATAGTTAAATTGTGTAAATTTGACGATTGTCGATTTGGTGAAGAGTCGGATAAAAGTACGTTCTATTCCTCTTGATACGCCTCTGAAGACTTGCGAAGAATTGTACGAACAGACAATCGTAATATGCGGGTGGCTGTCTCCACTTGGGCCCAGGGCGCTCTTTCATTTCGCGTGGGTCGCCCTACAATTATTTCGGGTTCTAAATGGTGTTTATTTGTTCTGCACCTCGAAAGGTGCAGTTCTTCATTCATGTCTCTAAGTCGAAATATTGAAAAAATCGAGTCAGATGTGGGTTGCGCCTCTTCGACGTTCTTACTGAGAGACTAAAAATGTCATTGTTCTGTTGGTTGTAACTTTCAACTCGTTCAGGATTTTTCAATTATATGGAAATGAGACACTTATTTTAATTACATGAACCTAAGTGATTTAGTATTTGAAATTAAATGGTTATCTGAGTCATATATTTTTTTGGTTTGAGAATTTGATTGTAAACCACGCACAGCAATGATCTCATATTTATATTTATAAATATATTTATTTTCATATTTATATTTAACATTACTTCGATGATGATATCTTTAATTTCACTCAAGGACGTGAAAAATTATATCATCGAAATTCAGATGAAAGAGTATTGATGTTAATCAACTGTATGTTTTACTATCAGGATCAATGTCTTGAACACATATATATTTCCAAATATCTTTAATGTATATCATAGAATTCATACAGTATTTTGGGGTTGAAGTTCTATCAGTTATTCAACAAGTGTTCTCGACTACTTCTCTACATCAAATTTCTACATCAATTGATCATTTCATTCAATTGATCAGTTCAGAAAAAACTAAGATCATCGAAGTAGGTAATATATTTATTGCTGTATTGCATACTTCTATGAGACATAGCTGGTCCATTGGATGAATTCAGATATTCTGTTGAGTAGAAAGATATTCTAGAGTAAGTAATAATGCCTATTTCATTATAGAGATTAATCCAATATTGTAGTTTGTGACTATTCTTTAATTTTCTACACTTTTACAACTACTGGATTCATTTGACGTGATCGAATACTTTTCTAGGTTATGTCATGTAGGTATTTGACGTAACTACGATAGAAGTTGCACATGCAGCCGGTTAGGACTCATATAAGATCTCAGTTTCAAATCGTAATTGACCGGAATAATAGCCGAGCTCGTTTACAATCATTCGGGAGGCCCCGTGTTCGTACCTCGAAGTCGACTAGTCTGCCATGAATGTTTCTGAGAGGTGTCTTAATGGCGTAGGTAATTGACTGCTTACAAACTTACAATGGCGGATGCTGGGTCAGTATCCATCCTCTGAACATCACCCCTATTCCCCTCTTCCATCAATTTTTCAGCCTCACATATCCTTAATGCATTTGTACATACAAATATATCCTCTGATCTGGCTGAAGTAGTTCATCCCAATGACTCAAGTAGGCCGCCTCCCCCACACATACTTAAGAAAGGAATTTTCAATTTTCCAATAGTATATTACTTAAATTAATGTATAGTATTGACTTTATATTAATATCACGTATATATTATTCACACAAATTTTATCTTTCTCATGATCGCAAGAAGTAATAAAGAGCGTTTTATCCGCTAATATGTATGTGTCAACGCCTTTGTCTGCCAAGCAGTCCTGGATTTGTTGCATTTCACATCCATCTGATAGGTAACGTTTCATATTATGCTTTAGTTTCAATATCCACATCTCGAGCACCAGTAGATAGCAAAAAGAGATATGACGAATCACTCTTACTCGTATGAGCAACACTGATGAAATCTATTAGAAACAACTGTCTGTTGTTATAGAGATATTTCTGTGTTACTGAGTGTATGTTATTACAGATTACTCGAAGTAGATACTTAAATAGTGGACGGATGTTGATTAAAGGTAAATATGATTCCTTTATCTGCATTTCCAAAAATATCAATTTTCAAAACATGCGCATAGGCGTTTTTTTATACAATCTACTTCCCTGGTCAATTTGCTTTTTGGTTAGTTTACTTCTAAATTTGATATCGCATAGATGAAAGTGGAAAATGTTAAGGTAACTGATTGAAAGTAAAAGAAGTGAAGATGAGATATCACAGGAAAATTTTACTTTATGGAAGGCAAGTGTCATCATAGAGATGGTGGAAAAAATGCATCCTCGAGCCCAACTGCCTACTATTAGTACAAAAAACCTTATTTAGAGAGAGGATGATGTTCAGAATCATGAAAGGCAGGAGCAAAAGTTTAACAAGAATACTGTACCGAAAACGTGTAAAAACAAGCGTGAAGAAAATATAATTGAAAGATCTTAAAAAAAAATAAAACTCACATTTTTCACCATCTCACTGCCATTGATTTCTGCCAATTTCAAGAGATATTTCGATGCAAGATTAAAAAAAATGGAATAGCATAGAGATCTCAGTGTACTCTACGAAACGCAGTTAATAAAAAGAAGTATAAATTTGTCTGTATCAAGAATAAAGGAGTTAATAATAATTTGTGCACAAGCATAAACAAATAAGAATTTCTACCGAAATAGATATACTATGGATGGACGGGGAACACTTCATACAAAGTTTTTCTCTTCATTATTTACAATGAAGAACTCACATTATATGTATAGCATTATGTTCAATTTAAGATGAGTTTTAATTGATTTTGAAAAAGCGATCGAAACATTAGGCACTATATAGAATGAACCTGTGCTTCTATTCATAGATGTGATTCCACTCACAAGGTGGTATGGAAAACCTAAGTTTATGATATAGCAAACCCAAGACTGATTCATCATGTTCTTCTTTCGTGTAGGTGAAAGAAAGCGCTTCAGCTACAAGAACGACCGACGAATACAAGTTGTTTCATGCAGAATTAAACAAATTTTCTTTAATTTCCCTCTTTACATAAATTTAATGAAAAATTTGAAGAATATCGAAAAAACTATGTCAAATACATATAAATTAAAATAACTGTATATGTAATAAATCTTACTCGTCTCAAATAATTGAGATTTATTCGCATATACAATTTGGTATTCCAATATTCGGTTAATATTCTAGGATGTATTACAGCATTTATAATTCCAGAAATTCCATTCATATATAAAATTTATTTGCCACAAAAAGAAATAATATCTTTTCAAGAAAATATATAATACTTATTACATTTTTTAATAAAATATTATTTAATTTAAAGAATTTCATTTCATGGAATCATATTGGAACTGTAATTATATTTGTGTATTTATGTTCATTGTTGAAGTCTATTCTTAAATAAGTTATTCATGATAATCTACAATACCAAGCAATATATACCGTACATATTTTCAATTTCGTTCAATTAGTGCCTTTTTTTGTCATTTAAAAAGAGGAGGGACGTGTGCTCTCTCACACGCCCGTCCTCCGTACAATTTGGCTTCGTCAACACTGGACATTTAGCCATCAAATACTAAATGAGGGGAACCACTAAAATCTCAGAACGCATACAAACACCCAAGAACACGGTGGGAATCGAACCCACCAACTCCGTCAACGAAGACGGCATAGCGTTACCTATACCGCTCAGCCACGGAGCCTCCCAATTAGTGCCTTCTGATGATTCAATATTTTGAAGAGAAAACAAGACAAATAATTGTGAAACGATTTATGGTAATCAAATCAAATTTTATATACAATTTCGAAGACAATAATATGCATAGTTTAATCATTAAGTTTTAAATTAGTGGCAAGTCCTCAAGTTTAGAGCTCGTATTATTTAATAATATGAATATTGCGTAAAAGTTCATGGCATTTGATCCAGCAATGTATTGACATGTGAAGACTATCCCCTATAAATCAAAATCCATTTTAATGAGATAGACAGTGTTTCAAACCAGACTACTTGTGTTGATTTTAGATCAGAAATAATAGACTTAAATCTACTCTGAAAGAGTCTGTCTTAAAATTGTGATTCTATGGTCCTTATTTTGACTCCAGATTTCTTGGAATTGAATCTGATAGAAATTGATAATGTACCTAGCATAATAAATCGAATCGGTGGTTCGATCTGATGTAAACAGGCTAACGCAGTGTCGTATGCACCGAACGAGCAATATCGTAATATCTAAAACGAGCAAAATCAGCTACTTGGTTACGCGATGCGATCAGTTCAACTCCTATCGAGCGCAATAGATCACGCCTTGAATGGAGGAACATTCGAGGTAATTAGCATAAGCCAACCGGGATAATTTCATCATCAATAATCGAACACGGCCACTCTTGGCGACAGAACACAGCCAGTCGGCGCACAGACATATCAACATTTCTCTCTGGTCCCGTCGAGAGCATGCTTATGGAGCATATTTCAGGTGTGTGGATGATGCGAGCATGATCTCAGTTGTCCTTAAGCGTTTTGCACCTCATGTTCTTCGGAAAATAAAGGTGATTTGTTATTCTGTTCTTCGTATGAAATTGAACATCGTTATTTGTTTGAACATTTCTATGGCCTTGTTCGTCCACGTTATAGTAATGCTCATACGATCAAATTGGAAACAAAATTTATAGACAAACAATAACAAATTTTACTTTGACGAGTATAAGCTGAAAATTCCCGCTACTGCATTACGACATGTATAGGCTTTAATGACTAATTGCAGCGTTAAAATGGATGCACAAAAAATTTTATATTCAAACTTGTCTAAATTGTTTGAACAGCTATCACATATTAATTTGTTGTGTTAATTATTTTTCTCAAAACCTTAATATATAATAAATATTTGAGGAACTCGATCATAATACATCGAATGATACTTGGAATTTGGTGAATGTTATCGAAAATAATTTAGCGAACAGAAAAATACTATTTTTTCTTGAGCGAAGTATATTATATTACCCAACTGAAGAGAAATATTTTTTATACCATAACCTACACCAAATCTATTTTTTAACATCCGATGACAGTAAAATTGTTTTATGTTAGCTCCTGCAAATACCAACTAAGTTGACGGAACACATGCGTTAAGTGTGAGTTAAATGTATTGAAGGAGTGGAATAAAATAATATATAAGTATATTATAATATTCGATAAATCTGTGTTAAATGTTTTGGTTCTGTTAATTTTAGCATTTTAATCTCTATTTAAATTCCTTTAGTCTATCCAAAATATGACATCATGATAATTTTCATACTCATTAAGATTATTTTATATTTCTAAAATTGTGATAGAATATAAGTTAGATAAGTTTGATTAATTTTATATTCCATTAGTGCTGTTATTTATATTCTCAGATATTTAGAGGCCTTCAAACTTTCGTCTTAATTTTGAGAACTATAACTCTGTTATGATTTATACCATGTGTTTTTCATAAATAAGGTGATTCACATTTTGATTTAGACAATATACAATACAAACAATAATGTTCGTTTACTTTCACAGAAACAATTTTCCACGCTGAAAAACATAGGTATCTATAATAATAATTATAGTCATCTAATATATATTAATATATACATATATATATAGGTATATATATATATATATATATATATATATATATATATATATATATATATATATATATATATATATATATTTATATATAATATATATTATATATATATATATATATATATATATATATATATATATATATATATATATATATATATATATATATATATATATATATATATATATATATATATATATATAGGCGTCTTTTATATTTTTCTAGTTTCCCTGTTCTGTGCCACTTGGTACCAGTTAAGTCCGGCTGTTCTTTTGATGTCGTTATACCATCTTTGTTGTGGTCTGCCGGTGCTTCTTTACTCCCCCCAAGGTCTCTATCTTGTTGTTTTTCCGCTCCAGTTGGTTGTATTTCGGGCAACATTTCCAGCCCTGTTCCATTTAAGACTACCTATTCACCCTGCTATATCTTCGACCTTGGTTCTTTTTCTTACCCACTCGTTGGTTTTATGATATTTAAGCGTTATTTTTCCTAGCATTTTTCGTTCTATTGATCTTTGGTGTATCTTTAATTTATTTGGGATTTTCTTTATTAGAACCTATGCTTCACATCCGTAGGTTGTTACTGGGAGAATGCATTCCGTGAAAACCTTGGTTTTTTGTTTGAACGGTAGGTTGGAGTTGAAGACGTGTCGCATCTTCCCGTAGGCCGCCCATCCGAGATGTAATCTATGGTTAATTTTAAGTTCTTGATTAGTTTTTCCCAATGTTATCTCTTGACCAAGGTAGACGTAAGAGTTCACTTTCTCTACTTGTTTTCAAAAATGTTAATTTCTAGGCCTACTTTTCTTGCTTCTTGTCGAAGTTCTATGAGCATGTGTTCTAATTCTTTACTGAATGGCAATGCCATCAGCAAATCTTAGGTTACTCCTCCTGATATGTTAATTCCTCTGTCTTTCCAGTGTAGTCATTTGAAAACATCCTCTAGTACCAGTGTAAACAATTTGGGTGACACAATGTCTCCTTGTCTGGTATGGTGATATTTACATACAACCTCGTTTATTGTAAGTTGTTATAATTGCGTTTCAATGTTTAATTGTTTGACATTGTATGTTTATATTGTAGAGTCCTGAGGAAGGATATAAATCATTTCATTATCCGAAATATAGACATAATTGACAAATTGGTTATGTATTCACATTAGTTGGCCCCTTTTACATTTTGACGAGAACTCACATTTTTCAAAATATTTATATATATATTTATATTTATATATATATATATATATATATATATATATATATATATATATATATATATATATATATATATATATATATATATATTATATACAATACCTACCAACCGAGTTAGTTTCATGAGATCAGATGACAGGAAAGCCAGGATGGCCACCGATGAGTGTGAAGTGAAATGACGTAGAGAAATTCTGTTTGGCCCAGAGTGAGATACCTATCGGTTTCCGATAGATGACGCTTTGACTTGTTCGCAAGTCATTAGTGTTCTTGTTAGAAACTAATAGGTAGTTATGTCAAACTGAGGTCGTTGCCCACACGGTCCATGTACGGGACACTACTGATGACCTCGTGCAAAGCGAAACCGTTCTCAAATGACAGTATATGGTAATGGCATGCGATACATCATTTGAAAGCTCTTGCTTCACTCAGTATGGTCCTAGATTTTCATGCGATTTCGTCCCTTTCAAAGTGGCGGCCATCTAATTGTGAAAATTATCATTAATGCACTCCCAATAAAAGAATAACTGTATCTCGTTTCATCAGAAAAAAACAATGGATCATCATGCTAAGACAATACTAAGGCTTTATCGTTCAATTCATGTCCTTAACATTAAGTTTCCTGGAATGAGCTTTTTTCTCAATTCCATGGTGAAAAACGAAATTCAATATCTCAATGCCATTGTGATAGTAGTTATTGTTATAGTTAGCTTAGACAAACTAAACATAAACAAAAACTAACGTCAGTATTGACAACTGACGAGGTTGAACGATAGTGAGATTTTACTCTCATTGCGTTGTATTCTAAAATTCCTTTTTTAATAAACCAAAAATGTCGCTCGTAAAACTGACCGTATTGAAATTCTTGTGATGATTCGTTACGGAGATCGTCGCAGATTTACTAACGAAGTACGTGAACTTTTCTTTCAAATTCATCCAGATCGAACGTCAATTTCGCAATCAACTGTTAAAAATTTACCTAAAATTGGAAGGCCAAAGATAGATGAGAATGTTTAGCTTGACTTCCTATTAGCTGTTGGAGACAATCAACTTGCCAGTCGGCAAGTAGCATTTTACATGGGAATGAGTCACATGTCTATGCAAACAATTTGGAACAAAGAGAAATACCACCCGTACAAGGTCTGCCTGGTACAAGAGCTAAATGAGAATGATTTCGACCGAAGACTGCAGGTCTGCGAAATCATGCAAGCACTTTGTAATCAAAATGAGAACTTTGCAGCAAATATTTTATTCACGGATGGAGCAACTTTTTACCTCAACGGTACTGTAAACAGGCAAAGTTATCGATATTGGTCTCAAGAATATCCACATTAGAATCAACAAGCTCATTGTCAATTACCTCAGAAATTCAATGTATGGGCCGGTATATTGAAAGATAGAGAGCTGGGACTATCTTTATTCCAAGGAAATCTTACTGGTGAAGCCTACTTGAATTTTTTTCAGTTTGAACTTCTACCACCTTTAGTCACTCTGTATTCTGATTACAATAATCACGATTTGCCTAGTATAGAAATTTGGCTGCAACAAGATGGAGCCCCGCCCCACTATGCAAGAGAAGTTCGGGAATATCTCGATTTGATGTTTCCTGGAAAATGGATTGGGTGGCGGGGTCCCATTGAATGGCCCTCCAGGTCACCTGATATGACCCCTTTGGACTTCTTTTTGTGGTGTTATTTGCAATCCAAAGTTATTAAATAGACCAATAAATATTGATGATCTTAAGTGCCGCATTAGAACTGAAGTACGAAACATTTCACCAGAAATGACACAAAATGTTCAAGAAAAATTTGTTTCTAGACTTCCACACCGCCAAGTTTCCAACGATGGTCACTTTCGGCATTTACTGAAATAAGTTGTTTCTATTCAGGTGTTTTATTCTCAACATATCATTTTTCTTTTGTTTTATTTAATAATTCGCATTGTCCTAATTTGATTGATAATTGAACCAAGTTCTATATGTTTGTTCTTATCTAATAAATAAAGAAAAAAAATTACTGAGAGTCAGATAAAGATAATTTTCACAATTGGACGGCCGCCATTTTGAAACGGTGCTACAGAATCGCATAAAAATCTAGGAACGTACTAAGTGAAGCAAGAGTTTTCAAGTGATGTATCGCTATATTTTTGACAGATGTTCCAGTTTTTTTCATAAACCCTATAGGCTACCAAATTATTAGGGGTAGTCCATAATTTTTTCCACAGTGTATATATATATATATATATATATATATATATATATATAATTTATATATAATATATATATATATATATATATATTTATATATATATATATATAATAAATATATATATATATATATATATATATATATATATATATATATATATATATATATATATATATATATATATATATATATATATATATTAATATATATATATATTTCTAGAAGATCCTGAATACTAAACAATTATGCAAATATATCCAAAATGTTCTTCTAACATGAAACGTATTGCTACGTCGTTCGATTTTTTCCAATAGAAGAACTATGTCATTTGCAGACAGCTTGTAATTCCATGCTGACCAGCCAATTATCCATATGTTATTTCCAGTTGCTATACGCAAAGTTACTCTTGCCTTGATATAATATTTATAATGCTATCAAGTCATAAGTATGTAGAGATAATTCAATTTTCCTTCGTTTCATCAGCGGCCTTCACATTGACTTTCGTTTTTAGGCCTTCCGACTGGGAGATCGTAATTGCGAATCTCGATCTTTATAACATGAATACGGCTACGTAATATTTATCTGATCTGCTGGCGATTTGCATTGATTTATTGCCCCAGTGATTCAGCCTGTTACGTTTTTAATCGTGACAATACATGGAGTGCAAGTTTATGAGGCAGGAACTGCGATTTTATAATTTAATCGTCTATGTTTGTGACATTGAAATTGATGGAATTCGTGAAGGAGGATAATCTCCATCGTTTTCCAGAAACAGGATCTTGATACTATATCATCCATATAGCCTTCATTAATTGAGCAATTATATTTAAAAATTAGTGGAGGAGAAACACTACGAAACAAATAAAATAATGCTACTCTAGATTTCTATTGAAGTTTCGTTACTAAGAAGTAATCCGTCTTTTATAAACATTAAATATCCACGTTTCGTCTTCTTTTGCGGAGTGAAGCAGCTTAACATTAGATCCGGTACGTATCTATGTGCCTATTTTATTAACCGAATTGTATCTTCCTGCTATCTTTAAAATCCCAGAACTTTACACGTAGGTATATTCAAAGTATTCTCTAGATCAGGACTTCCCAACCAGGGGGGCACGCCCCCCTAGGGAGGCGTAGAGAAATGTTAGGTGGGGCGTCGTAAGTACTTAATATGTAAGATTACATTTCCAAAAAAAACAGTCATTACAGTTTTTAATATTTAGTTTAAAATAAATGTTGACTTTCCTGTGTACAATATATTTTTCACCGTATTATATTAATATAAGTAATCGATAGAAACAATTTAAAAAAATGCATATTCCCTATTGTTCCTAATTGCCATTCAATCGCTGCTGTACAAGTTCCTACAAGTCAAGGTGTATCACAACATGTCAAAGCTTCATTCGAATTAGCTTTTTTGATAGCAAAACAAAAGAAACCTCATACTATCGGGGAGGACTTAATCAAACCATGTATCCTTAAAGCCACTCAAATAATTTTAGGAGTAGAATCTGAGCAAAAAATGAAATCATTATCTCTCTCTAATAACACAGTCAAGCGAAGAATTGACGATATGGCATCAGACATAAAATTACAAATTTTAAATAAAGTCAAATTATCGTCATTTTTTGCCATTAGTTGTGATGAGTCCACGGCGATCGTTAATTGTGCACTACTAATCATTTATGTTAGATATGTCAGCGGAGATCACATTGATGAAGAGATTTTCCATTCTCAATCATTATCAGCAGGTACTAAATCTGAAGATATATTCGGTGCAATATCGGACTTCATCGAAAGAAATGACTTGGATTGGAATAAACTAATTGGACTCTGCACAGACGGCGCCCCTGCAATGATAGGTGCACGATCAGGCTGGTCTTTCTGCCAGATTTTGAATTCGGCTATAAAGATCATAAACTACATCAAAAGTAGTGCACTGAACAGTCGGTTATTCACTTTACTTTGTGAGGATCTCGATTCTGACCACAAGGTCCTCCTATTCCACACAGATGTGCGATGGTTATCAAAAGGCAACATGCTAGCTCGCCCTTATGAATTAAGAGAAGAGGTTATCCTCTTTCTTGAATGTAAAGAAAATAATATTTTTCTGCAACTGTTCAAACATGAACAATTTCAATGGAAGCTGGCCTATTTAGCTGATATATTCGGAGCTCTGAATCAGCTAAACTTGAAACTTCAGGGCAGAAATGGCACTTTGATTAGTAACTATGATCATATTCAAGGTTTCATATCAAAACTTCAACTTTGGAAAAAGAAGATATCTGATGAAAATGTATTCCCTTTTTCAATGCTGTCCGAAGTAATTAATAATCAAAAACTGAGTAAAAATTTGAAATCTGAAATAGAAACTCATTTGGAAGCATTGGAAAATGAATTTAATCGATACTATCGAGATATCAATTCCGAGTCACCAATATGGCACATGACTAGAAACCCATTTGTTGTCGATGTCTCACAACTACATGAAGAAGTTCAAGAAGAATTTCTAGAAATGAAGGCTGATTCGACCATGAAAGATGACTTTCATCTATTGACAGAAAAATTTTGGATCAAACGATTCGTTGTTAATCCGAAAGTTGCTTCTCTTGCTTTGAAAATACTTATTCGATTTTCGTCCACTTATTTATGCGAGGCAGGTTTTTCAGCTCCAGTTTTATTAAAAACTATAAGCAGCGAAATCGCCTTGCCGTCGATAGCGATTTAACCATAGCTTTAGCAACGACTGAACCCAGAATCGACCAACTGGTACAGAGCATGCAAGCTCGAGTATCTCATTAGCTAGTACTTTAAAAGATTTTATTTATTTGTTTTAAAATTACTTTAAATTAAAAGTTGTTTAAAAATCATCTAATTATAAAAATATAATTTAAAATATAAAAGAAAGTGAAAGATAAAAAAACTATTCTAGTAAGTAATGATGCATGGTAGGCCAGTACAGAAAAAAAAGTTACAGGATGAAACCCATCTAGAAAAGAAAAAAATATAATAAAAATAACAGGAAAAATAAATTACAAGTGATTTGAGGTCGGGAAGTGGGAGGATGTGGGCTATGTAGGTTTAAACCGGGTTTATCACGATTCTACAAAAAAATCCAATGTGCCAATTACAGTGCAATTGTGACATAAAAACGAACATTTTCACCAAGATTCATGAAAACCCGATTTGTTTTGTGTGAGAGAAAAATAAAAAACCCAAAATGTCGGTTATTTAGATTTTTGTAAAAGTACTTAATGATTCAAATGTATTCTTCCGTTTATTATCCTTAATATATTGTATCTGTATTTAAACTATTTAAAATACCTAAAAATAAATAATTTAATTAATAAATAAAATGTGCGTTCCTTATTTTTGTTGAAACTTACCTAAGGGGGGCATGACAATATTATTTTTAGCTCAGGGAGGCTTGGCAAAATGAAGGATGGGAAAGCCTGCTCTAGATGATAAAGATATAAAAACAAAATCATTGATTACCATTAATTAGTATATATATATATATATATATATATATATATATATATATATATATATATATACATATATATATATATATATATATATATATATATATATATATATATATATATATATATATATATATATATATATATATATATATATATATATATATACATATATATATATATATATATATATATATATATATATACCTATATGAATATATATTTATTCATTCAATAACTAAATATGAGGGAGTTAACATAAGAGTGGTATGAAGCATATTTTGATTAATGCTGTCTCAAGTCCATAAATACAATCTAGAATTGCTTAATGTTAGAAGTAAGAGTAAACAACAATGATTGGCCACTATAAAGCAGCAGAATACTGACTTCATAACTGTATAGTAATTGTATTTATTTTGCTTCTCAATAATTCTATATGTATGTATATATATATATATATATATATATATATATATATATATATATATATATATATATATATATATATATATATATATATGTGTGTGTAAATGTATATTTAAGGTGTAGCTGTTCTTAGAAATAATGGCTTTTCTTTGATGTGCATTTTAGCTCAAAAATTCATAGGTACCCTCCAAGTAAAGGAAATTTTGTCTGAATATGAAAACATTTCAAGGAATGATATTTAGCAGGAAATGTATGCTAATTGAATACAGTTTAGGAAACCCCATCATTAAATATGATGGGGTTTCCATTTATATTATTTTATATATTTATATGAGGGTATAAAAAAGTCAACCCTTATAATATTTTACCGCAGAATTTTACATTTCAATATTGAAAAATTGATTTCAAATTATGGGTTCAATCTGAAACTTTTTTATATTTCGAGTATCACTTTTGAAATTATTAGTTGGATAATAAAAATAAAATATTCATCATTAATTCCTCATATAAACTCAGAGTGGTTATTATATGCTGAATAAAAATAAGTAGGCTGCTGTCACCTGAAGTCATAATGACAAATATATTTCTTGTCCTAGTTTTTTCACTCTTATCTATTCTTTTGTGGGACTCCAAACGAAATTCTGTTTAAAAATTCCTGCACTTACCTAAACTTTATATCTGACCTTCAACCGATATACCAATTACCTGCAAAAGCAATTGATATATTTTGAAAAAATTATATTGAAGAACGAGGTTGCATATATAACTGTTTCTGGACTTTCTGGTTTAAAGATTGGACCATCTCTATAGGTATATACTTCGTTGAAAGGTTAAGGTGAACAATATTTCTATTGTTAGAAAGTATATTGTTCGAACTAAAATAGCGGTTATACAGTTAAATAAGAATTATAGACAAATGTCAACTTCGATTATGTATAGCCACAAACCGCCTGTATTTTGAGTTTATTTCCACAAATTGTTTTGAACTGAAATATTTCAACAATTCTTTTCAATATTAATGAGGAACCAGAAACTTTTTATTATAATAACACATTCTTAATTAAACCTTTCTGAACAAAACCAGAAAAAACATTTCTTCCATGAAAAAACGATGGGAGAAATAATATATTTACATAGTTTCAACAGTATCCTCATATAATAATAAAACTATGAATTAATTCCAATAATAAATGTACAATTTCACTACTCCTCTATAATATTTTATCTCACATTATTTCTATTAACACTCTTATAAAAATTTTTTTTGAATTCCAGTTATTGTTTTTTTGTTTATATTTACAATCTTTCAAAAATTATCTATGACTCTGTGAGTAAATTTTACAGTTTCATATATTTATTTGATATAAAATAATTTCTCCCAATATCTAAGCTCTGGTAGAAGTCTTTCGATCTTAATTTCTAGAGTTATAATATGTTGATTATGTCGATTATATCAAAATATAATAAAATTCAATATAAATTTTTTCTTTGTCTCTGCAAATACACAATTGAAAACTTGGACATATAGTAGGTATTAATTTTTCGATATAAAGAAAAATTTTAAATTTACTCTTGTAATCATCACTTACCTCAAACTAACCATTACCAAATAAAGATTGTTATAATCACGAGGAACTGGTCCTGAAGCGTGGATCTTGCTGTCCTCCCGAACTACTATGCCTCTCAATCAAAAGCTACCTTCATGTTAGGTAAATACCTACGTGTTGTGATCGATGAAGAAAGCTCAAACTTGGATACTATCAACACCGGTATTCCTCAAGGGTCTATCTTATCAACGGAGCTTTTTCTTATACTTATTGAAAACCTTCTCTGTTCGAATGAAAACAATATTGTGAGCTTTGTTGACAAGAGTACTTCATTATTATTCACCACCAACAATAGGGATACCAGTGTATCAAAACCTGACGCAAGCTGTGTTCATAAATAGCGACCTCAAGATCTAAGTTTCCAACTGCGTATCTACTAATTTAATTGGTTTCAAAACCGCTAAGGTAAAAGCAAACAGATTCTCAAGCAGAATTTCCTAATCAATCCTCAATCATTATTGGAAAAACAAATTACTACGTTAACTGATAAACTGCATCTTTTAGGAATTTGCGTTACCTCAAATTCAACATACGCTTTCATTAGCTTGGTATATATTTCCTGAAAATTCTACTTTCTAGTTTGCTTTTCTATTAAAGCGTATTTTTCATTTTTTTCAAACTGTTATTCAAGGATGAAACAATATTACATCAATATATACAGTTGAAACAGAAGAAACGAGATAGGTAAGCCAATCTCTTTCTAGCGTCAATAAAAATGCCAATCACACGTTGATGCAATGAACTTATCTCAAAACAAAAATTAGATATGTCGGATTAAGTTGAATAGGTAAATACTAAAAATGAATTTAATGAAGATGTTAATTATTCTGACCATTTCAAATGGAGAATACTCTACTTGGGCACTAAAGGAGAATATCATATCTAAAATAGGATACTCAGCCCATACAACAGAACTATTGTCAAAATATCGCACTCAGGCCTATAAACAATAATGCTTTTGCGGTCAAGTTATTATGATATTATGACGGAGTAGGCTCACACAGGTGCAAGACGATGGGACCAATTGTCGCGACATTCTTAGAGAATACCGGAAGTAGCCCGACAATACAGCTACGTGCAGTTGCATTATGACAGGGACAAAGGACTGTGGCCCCCCTGTTCCCTCCTTTAGATGTTGGCATCCCAGGTGAGGACGTGAGGCGGCATAAGTCGGCGTCGATTATCGTTTACGGTCGTCAAGTCAAGACGATTGTTAATTCTTCTTTATATGGCAAAACGACGGTGCAATACTCGGTCATAGATACGCGATAAATTATTGCCTGTCGGTTTTATGTACGTCGAAAGGAGATGTACTGAACGAGGAAATTATGGGAAAACGTATGTGCCTATTCAGGGCACTACACTTCGTAACTGACATCAGGAAAAGTGATTGATTCCTAAGCTAATATTCCTATTTACTTTTGTAAACTATATTCGTTAAGTGGTATCTAAATTCAAATTAGAGAGAATCTTAAAAGTAAAATTGTTCACTAATCAACTTGATTTTGTTCAATAAAGGTCGAGTAGAATCTATTAGTTATTACGTCCTATAAGCCAATTAGCATAATAAATAGGTATATTAGAAAAACTTTTCAATTAAATCTGGAAATCACAGTTCCAAATTTGTGCATTTTATCATAACCTTGTAAAACTTGAGAAAATTAGCTGACAGAAATGAATTTAAAAAATTGAAGATAAATGTACTTAAATATGAATTAATACTATAGTTAGGAGACGCTGTGTCTGGCATTTACTGTCTGGACACTAAATATAACTGAGGAATAATATCCTATATCTAGGGAATGCTAGTATTCCGTAAAATAATTTCAATCCGGGACAGAGCATTCTTAATCCTGCGGAATCCCGTTATATGCGGCTTCAAGAAGACTTCGCAAATAAATTATAAACTGATGTCATATTTGACGGGTTTTAAATGCAATTGAACAAAGTTTGAGTATAAAATTTCTTATTTATATTTTTCAATCCGACTTGATTTCCATATAGCAGATGAAATGTCCGTTCTGCTACTTCTCTATACTAAGAAAAATCGTCATTAATGAGTGGACACAGGCGCGGATCCAGGGGGGGAACTGGGGGAACGTCACCCCTAAATGGCCTGGGCCCCACCTAATTGTTTTGATTGGGATCTCAGTGATAGAGATATGTGGCTTCTAATTTACCTGACTTAAAATGATTCATGTCCTTCCTTTATAACTTCATATATTGGAGAGATAGAATAAATTGATGAAATAAAATGAACAGAGCTGAGCCCAGCTGAGCTTCACAGTTGAACTAATTTATATATCTACGAACAAGATCAGTGAATACCTTTTCGGAATTTACTTTTTGCTATTTATTTATCTATAAAACAAATTATTTTTCAATTTTTTGAGAGCCACAATCAAAAATAAGTATCCATTCTGTCTGGAAGTTATTCAATTGTAAAATTCAACATATAAAGGTAGCCGTCATATAAGGCTAGCAGAATCAACATTTTTCTTAAGCATAGAGAACCTAGTAATTTACACTATAAAAAACAAATCATTTTTTTTTACAAATGCAATATGATTTAGGAGAAATTGAATAAAAGGAAAACATTTTTTTTCATTATATCATCATCATAATAGCATGGGTTCTTTAACAAGACTTTTGGAACTTCAATTAACATTTATGCCATATATGAGAACAGAGGATCAGATGAAAATTTTCTGTAGGTAAGAAATAAAATAGTGGAATGCGATGCCGTAAAATATGTAGACTGACAGACCGACGGACAGGAAACCAACTTCGTTCAAAAATAATGTGAAAAGCAAGCTGGGTTTTGGGACATAAATATCAAGAGCGCCGCGGGGTATCTCTGATATGGGTCTTGCCGAACGAGGATCGGTTTCGACTACCTTGGTTTTTATACTGCGAGCAAATTAAAATTATTAGTTTTCGGGACCAAGATGTTTTGTTTTTCAAACAATTTTTCATGATTTCATATCCAGGGGCAATGCATTCTTGTAAGCCCATCCTAGTATACATTCGGTAATCGTTTGTTTAAAAAAAAACCAATAACAAGTAAGAACGTGAAACACTGCAAGGTAATAGTTATAACGATCTTGTGATCCGATAATCAGATTAAAATGAGCGGTAGAGTATATAGTGTAAATGAACAGAAGATACCTCAAGTGTAATTCTCACTTCGAGAGTCGGCAGAGCACGTATTATGAAGTATTTATATGCTAACAAACCTGTCCTGTTTTAGTTGTGAATTATATTTTCCTGAATCCATGCCTAAAACTTTCAAAAATAGGTGATCAGTAAATACGTAAGAAAGTAAGTTTATCTTTGACAAAACGATGCACTCTCCATTCAGCAACAAGTTGTAAGTAATATTTCTGATAATATTAAATATTTTAGGCAAATACCTAAGTCTGTATCCTGTAATGGAACCTGTCCTTATGATTTACCGATACATTACTGCAGCTTTTTGGTATTTCAATCACAGTTGTTCTCAGTAATTTTAATACATGTTGAGACCTTCAAAATTTGGAAAAGGGAATGGCAGGAAGCTGCGTGAGCGAAAATTTTTCGAACCGGTGGAAATAAAGTATCTACAATATATCCAGAATTCAACCTCCTAGGTCTTTTTGGAGGGCGCATGAAGACAAAGAATCCAGTTTCTGGAGGATTTTTGCACCCCCGAACCTTCTCCAACTTGGAAATTTGTACCTAAATTGAGTTTGTGCTGAGGGAGTGCCTTCTGGCGGTTTTAATCTCACCGCCAGCATTTTTATGTAGATGTTACGCGTTTATTCGTGGTGTTAGAGGAGTTCCGCACCTCAATTCTAAACGTCGCCATTGTAATGTAGAAATATCATGTTTTTTCCTTTTTGAAGGATATGCGTTTTTGAAGGATGCTGCTCATAAGTTTTCCTTTTCGAAATTGAAAATGAGAATTTTCATCATTTCTCGTATCTATAAATAGTAAATTCTGTAATTTCACTGCAGTTTGTTGCTTCAAGGTTCTTCAACCTTTATTTATTACATACATAAGTGGATGTATATAAAGTATAGGATTCTGCTTATTACTATGCTTTTATCGTGTCAGAATGGCATATAAGCCCCCTGAGCGACAACCTTTGCAATTTAGTCCGAATTACAGTGGAACAGTGATGCCGCTGTTGAGGTCAGTTCGAAGCCCTGCTTGGAATTTCTTGATAACTGTTACGTATAAAAACTTTATATTATTAGTATCATATGCAAAGATAGAGTTTAAGTTATTTTTGTTACTTACTCAAAACATTTTTAGCCTTGAACGCCATTAATAATCACTCAAAGTAAAATACCCTGTCACATTTATTAATAACCAGCTTCAAATTTTTTGTGTAATTTAAATCTAAAAACAATATATTTCATAGGCAAAGGAGTATTTTCTCTCACAAAGTACAACATGTCAACATTTAATTTTGGGAAGTTTAAAGGTTTTGCAACTTTCTTCAACCCTGGCTTTACATAATTAATATTCAATTTATATTCATGAAAAAATCCTAATTTTCTTATATTTGGAGGAAATGTGGCTGCAGCCTACGTTTGTTGCTAATTAAGTGTATGCCTTATGAGGCAAAGGGTATGCGTCAGATTGCATTCTACAATGTTGAAGGGAGCGAAATCCATACACACTTTTTTAGAATGCTTTACACAATGAATATGCTAATGTTTATAATTTCATTTTCTATACCAATAAACGAAAAAACTCATAAATTAAGCTTTTGTATTAAGAGCATAAATTTCCTGAATTTTTAAATAAAGCAAATGTGTTGAAAATATATTAATTCATATAAAATTTCAAAATATGACAACATCATTAACAAACTTCGAGAGTCAATATCTGTAGAAACGGATTTGGTTAATACAGAAATTCCTTTTTCCTTTTCATTCCTCATACCACAGTTTGATTCAAACTAGAGTTTACAGGACAAGCAAATGTTTTTGTTCCATTTAGGGTAACATTCAAAGTTTTCTCTCTTTTATTATGTTGAAATTTTTATATACTAAGTGAAGATTTTCGACACTTTGATATACCTAAATGAACTGATAATATAAAGATGAAAATAAAATAACTAATTTTGTACTTGCTTCAACTCACAAAAATGTATTTAGAAATAAGAAAGTGTGATGACTTACCCTTAATGTTAATTTCTTTCAATTATAAACATGCCCAAATATATATTAAAGAAAAAATTGTACTTAAAATACAGGTTTAAAAATAAACGTGGATTATATTGGCCCCATACAGGAAGGCGTATCTTTAGCTCTGATTTCTAAGTACATCCATATATTCTAAGTATATCCATGACGCCTTTAATAAAACTTATAAGTTTCCAAAGCATCAGGATGATTCGTCTTTTAGAAAATGAATCAACACACTCGTGAAGAATTGAGAGATCAAAATAGCTATTTATGTAACACGTTGCGAAATGAATGTGTTTCAAGCACGGGATGCAAAATTCTCTCGGCTTTCGCCTCGTTGGACAATGATGCGTCGTGTGCTTAAAACACTCTTTTCACAACGAATTTCACACCAGATTTTTTGTGAAAGCAGAGAATTCGACTTTTTCATGCGTTTATTTGTGTTTTAAACATATTTAAAAGTGAGATGGTAATCTGTTTCTAAGGCATTGTTTATGCATTGTTTAATGTTAAGGTTCTGTCATTTTGAAACGTCATCGAAAACAAAGTTTTGCAAAAAAGATCGCCAAAAAATGAGTGATAACGACGAGTCTTTGAATATTGAACAAGCTGCTGAAACTGCGCTATCCATGTTGGTGCCCGAAAAATCAAAAACATTGTACGAGACCACCTACATCAACTGAAACCTGGGTTAAAGAAAAACATGTTGAGAATTTTACAGAAAAGGTATTGCTAGCCCATTTCCTGAAGTTATCCACTACCTTAAGATCATCAACTTTGTGGAGTAAATATTCGATGATCCGCACCATGATTTACCTGAACAAAAACGTAGATATAAGCATATTTAGAAACCTTATTGCATTTTAAAAAAGAAAAGCTGTCAGATATAAGCCAAAGAAATCGAAAATATTTACAAAGCTGGAAATAAGACGCTTTATGGAAGAAGCCGATGACAAAGAGTTCCTGTCAAAGTCGTTTTAATTGTTGGAGTATTTGGAGTATGTAGGAGTAAAGATATCACATTTTTGACCGTAGATGCCATCAAATATTGTCAGTCATTTATTAGTGTCAAGATTCCGAATACAAAAACTCATGTTCCAAGAATGTTTACGATTACTGAGGGATCGATAGATAATATCAATTTCTTACATGTATAATACATTTTGTCATTATTTTTAACGTTTCATTTTTACTTTCAGGCACTAGTGCCTAAAACTGTCAGTTTTAGCTACTACTGCCTAAAAGAATGTCATTTCAAAACTCAAATAAATATCGAAAACGGTCCGTTTCGAAACGCTTTCACAAAATAGTATATTGTTTCATTAGGAGTAAAAGTGATACTTTTTGTGGCGAGACTAAATGTTTGTCGAGCCACAAAAAGCGCTTTTCTCCGAATAAAACATTCGATTTTTTCCGCAAATGGTGTTCAAACGATAGAATTAAGATGATATTTTAAAAAGGATTAGATGTGAAGAAACGTAAAACTAGATTGATTTGCTCACTGGTTTTGTAGATGTCCAGGCAACACATATTTGACAATTCAACAAATTGTCAGAAACATTCAAAGTCACTTATCTACGCATTATAGGACTGTGCGTTTAAGGTAAGTACCCGACTATTAAGAAATGACTTATACTTATTTATATTATTTATTTAGTATTAAAATATATAAAATTTTTCTTACATTGACGTCAGAGTATAAAAAAGTGTACTTTTTTGTACGCTCACGGCCGGACAAAAAAGTAAAAAACAAAAGGACGTCTGTGAAATCAAACAAAAAGTCATCATTTTTTTACGTTTCCGGAAAAATATATTTTTGGCATTATTCTTAACTTGATAGCAGTTCTGTTGTCATAAATTCATAATAAAATACTGCACACTCGATGGTTCGTCTCAGATGTCATTTTATGGCGATTTATTGCAAACTTGTCGCGCAGTTCGATCTCACATAAGAAATGTATTTTTCTGTTTGACGAACATATGGACATATTCCATGCATACGTTGTACCTTATTTTGTTTTACTTAATGCGTGTAACGCGAGAAAACAGCCGACGTAATAGCACAAAGAGAGATTGGTATAGCAGCAATATTATTGCCAAGGACTCCTTCTAACGATGATCTTATTGTTGTTATTATACAATTACGCTGCTATATTGTTAACTATCATGGAAAAGAGATTTATTACGGTAACACGCGCATTCCTCTTTAATAAATGTGTCGAGACCGCTAATGGCCGACCCTGAGTTATCGAAAAATTCTTATCCAATAATGTGTTTCGCTCTACTAGTTATTTCCCTATAGCCTCAAGTAAACAGTATATTAATAATAGTGAAATAAACTTCTGAACAATGGATAAAAGAGTTTTAATGTGATGGTTTGAATGTATGTAGGTACTCAGAACCTAAGGTTAAAAGTACAGAGCTCAAAGGAAGTGATAACTATAAAAGCTACACAAATTTCAATTCAGACACCTCTATGTCTAGATACTATCAACGAATTATTGCTAATTTTTAATTCTGAATTCTGTAATTTGTTTTTGGAACAAAATACATGTACGTTGATTGCGGTAGGAGTTGGATCGTAGTAGTAGTAGAAAAAGCGTTGTCATCGCTTTATGCGTCTTTTTGTCCCTTCATTTCTGTTTGTGTGCGTTCGATTATCGAGATTCGAGCAGACGACCTTATATGGAACTTCCTCGAAATACAGGAACATATAGTTGACGGAACGCTGCGAAAGAGAATATTGAAATAAGTAAATTGGTATCAAGGAGCACAGCACATAATGAAAATGTTAGAAACAAGTATCAGTACAGTATACCTAAGCACAAAACAGCTAAGTATGAGGGTTGTTTCGAGTACTTGGCAAATTTTCTGCTCAATAAGTATATTTTTTTAGTTGGTGATAATTGTTCTGTTGGGATTTTCAAAAGTAAATTGAGAAAATTTATTTTTGATATTGGTGTTAGCTTCTGTTGGAACTTCTACCTGTTTTTGTTTTTTATTTTTCTATCTATTTTGTTGTTTTTGATATTTCTTGTTCTCATAGTGTATTTTAGTTATTAAAATTCAAAACTAAACTGCTTTCCATGCAATGAGCAGTATATTTGTTGGAGTGAAAGAATGGCTTGCCAAACTCCAACCATTTGTGTAACTGAAATATTATTATGCAATAATTAGTAGGTATTATTATTATTATTAAATAATAGGTCATTAGCGAGACGCCATGATTTTGTACCCACAGAAAACGTAGAATATCTATTCACAACACAAAGAAATTGTCATTCTCCTTCCTGCCGAACATGAGAATTTTTCAAATATAGTGATTCCTATGACAACTAGAAAAGTTTACTGTATTAATAGTCAAGATTAATATATTTGTTTGTGTTTGAAAACTTACGTGAGTTATATTATCTTGTTATTGATATTTTGCAATGAAGAGTTTAGAAATGGAAACAGCAGCAAGTATGAGTGGTTAGAAAAGAAAGTTAATAATATTTTATCAATTGATGCAAGTATTTACTCTTACATACATTTAAATCGAGTGTTTATTATTTACTATTTTCATACCTATATCACAGAGACAATAGTGAAACCGTATGATCAGCGTGTCTGAAAGAGTATAGAAAGAAAAATCAACCCAAAAACAACAACAGCAGAGTGCCAAGAAATACTTGAAGTACTTCGTTCCTGATGAAGGTCCCCCAACCGCACGTTCTATTTGATTCTATATTTGATCCTCTTTCGTTGATGTACATATCATGTAAGATAGAAAACAAATTTTTATTCAGACAATGAAAATTAATTTTGCTTAGAATTTAATAGCGAAAACTGTTTTGAATGAAAATTGTATGAATCAATAACATTCAGAATCTCTAGAACACATAATATGAAATACAATTTTTTTATAGAGGATATATTCCTTCAATTTCAGAATCAACTCGAACCCGTTCGACACAAAAGTACATTAAACATAGCAAAATTGAAAAAACTAAGTTAATACTGAATTTGAAAGAGATAGATACAAGAAAAAACTGTAGAGGTTTTGTCATAATTTCGATAAATCTCTCCATATTAAGAAGAAAGCAAGAAAATATCAAAACTCAAAAATGGAGCAAAGTGTAAATAAGTACTCCTAAGATATCTTGAGAAATAAAAATTCGAGGACATTTGGGTCAGTACTGTAAAATTCTATGGGAAATTTTATTCTCTAGTTTTCATATTTTTGTGAATTTATATCTTTCATGTAAAAGGATGAATATAGTTTGCTAATATAAAAATTGATGAGCTGACAAAATGATTTTTCATTTAATAGTTTAAATAAGATACCATGATTCATACACCGAAATATTCCAGAAATATTATGTACCTATTTAAAAAAAAAATTACGAAAAAATAAAATCACAGATATAAATTATTCAAATTTATAATATAATGTAGATTTTTTTTTAACACACATCAATCAAATCATAAAATTTTATCCAACAACCTGAAATATAATCCAATTTTTTCACTTAACTAAGAAACTTTAACTCTAATAGGCCAAGTTCAGTTAAGTATTCTACACAACCATCTTACTCATCATCAAATATTAATGACCAAAGAATAACATCCTGTGAACTATACATTAAAAAGCAAGAGTTATTAATTTTTTTCACATTTTAGTATCTGGAAATTTAGAAAATCTAAGAAGGGTTTTGTGAAAAAAACATTACTCACCTCTCAAACATTATTATGAACTAAAAAATGAAATTTGAGGAAAATTTAGTAATGTATGTTTGGAAGAAATCATAAACAAATATAAACAATGTTCAAATCACATTTATCTATCGCCGAATATTCATGATTTGAAATCGAATTGTTATCATAAGATGAAATATACTTGTTATCATTTCATTCATATTTTCATTATGCTGCGTACCTCTAGAGAAAAAAATCTAAGCTATGTCTGAGAACATAGATGTCCTTCAACTGTTAGTTTGGTGGAAAGGCGCGTGAGGAAATTAGCATGCACGTTGGGCACCTACAGCGCTCAAAATCCCCGCAATGTCACCAGATACGTGATGGACACTCCTTACGCTCACATACTTCGTCCCACTGAAGTATTGAAGGATTGTTCAACACCGTTTATTCTGAGTGTATATTAGATATGACATGATCTCATATAAAAAAAATATACACATCGGTTGAACGGATATTCATAGCATACCTGAAGAAAATAGGTAGATTCCTGTTTATAAACCCGTGCGATAACTCACACATGTATGTTACCTATATCACATAAATTGAAATCTAAAATGAGCTATTACATGACAGATCTAATGAAAACAGTCAATCCAGGGTAAATGTGCGAATTGAACATCGATCCCAAAATATTCTATAAAACTCATTCCACAGCAGCTTTGAACTTTTACTCCCATCCGGATCCCATGATTTTAATCATTTGATTATTTGTGACATTATGATCAATTATTGACTGAACTGATTGCAGATTTCAAATAAATCTATAAATAATAAAAAATTTCTTTCTAACTATATGAGACTCAATAAAATCCTAAAAAAAATAATATTTCCACACTCCAAACCCCTCCAAATAGAGATGGACGGTTGAAAATTTGTTCATAGTTGAGTTGATAACAAAGAAATGCTTTTTGGCGGTAAAAAATTATTTGAAAGTTGTAGTTTGAATGGGATCAGTTAAATATGTGTTCATGACTTCTGTCCTTATTATCCAAAATCACTGAAGACACTTGCAATATATTTCTGAATTCACGAATATATTGTGAATTATTTTCATTCCATTAGTTCAACCTACTGAAATTCGGAATTTGAACTTGTTTAAATCTGTCAAGCCACATCATATGCAAATTGGTTTAACCCACAATGGCACAGATGTTCTAGGTGCTTCGTTATTCAAAGTGAATTATCATGTTGGATTTCAATATTGAGAAAGTGACTGCAGTGTAATAAGTCATTGCTATCCTTGAGCATATAATTTTAGGAAAATTGTTCGGCCACAAGTTTTGTTCGAGCTTTACTCTGTTGGAACATTGAAAACGTCGGACTGAGGATAAGAATGTTTAATTTTTTGAGTTTTATGAGTCACTGATAGGTTGATTTGTTATTTTATATTGTCTATAGTAAACTTGTATGGCGTTAAAACAAAATATGTTTCAAAAATCCATTTACGCCAGACTATATTACTTGCAAATTAATGCAAAATTTTCTGATAAAAATAATTCATATAACTTTGCTAAGAAAAGTTGTTCAAACTCTCTTAATACACTTCACAGATATTTTAACTTCAATGAATGGTAACTAGGAAGCTTTCGTTATTGCTTTCTGACTGTTTATGTTCACCATTTTGAATAGAGTACAAGATCCCGAATAATACAAAATTTCCGAATAATATCTCAACTTACTTTTACCACATGTTTTTGAGCTTGATTTTAATATTTTGCATAATGTTTAATTCAAATCGTGTCATATGGCCATAAATAATAATAAATATTTGTATGAACAACTGTCGAGAAAGCGAAAGAAAAACGATCGGTCACACGATAGAACATTGAGGCACACCAGCGTTTACAGTAAGACAGTGCGAGCTTGCAGCGTACTATTTGCTTAATTGTTTAGGAAGATGAGATTCATGTTTCGATAACAATGCCCTGAACAAAACTCGGTCGAAGAGATCAGAGATATCTCGAGAAATTGCTAACAACTCTCTTTGAGTCTCGATATCGCTTGTCCAAAAAAGTGTCACATAGATGAGTAGGCCCCTGTTGAATGACGAATTGGGCGGTTATTTTCCGGAGAGCACTTTTTTTTTATGGAATTTTTCATATACATGAAAGGGTTTTCTGATCATAAGATAGCTGAAATATCCGGCAAAGTAGAGATGCAAGCTCGTTCGAGAAATTGTTTAAAACAGTAGCTGGAATACCATCAGAAACCGTCTACTTTTTCAATTTAGCTGATTCATTATTCGACAGATGTTTCGTGTTCACAATTTCAATTCAGGCATTACAACCTAGATGTTAGCAATATTAGGATGATCTTTTGACTTGTTTAAAAGTAGAGGGTTTGCAAAAATTTCTGCTTTCTTTTTGGTGCCAGATGCCAGTGAGTAATCACTTTCAACAAGTGCCGAAAACTTTTGCTAGTGACCAACGGGACAATCTAAAAGCTTACTGGTCACCTCTTTGTTAAATGCTTGTTTTGCAGCTTGTATAGGTTTGTTTTGAATCATATCACGGATCTAAGCACTATTCGCTGAAGTATCTATTTTTGCGAGCTCGCAACTTTCATTGAACCAGAGCTCAGAGGATGGTGTTTTCTTGAAGTTGTGTGTAATGAAGAGTTCCTTATCCAAAAAAATTACTGAGAAAGCTTCTGCACAAAGATTAACAGCATTACTACTGAAGCAGGTTGCGAGTCACAAAAGTCTCTCGACATATCCCTCCTTAATTTTAGTGCTTTACGCAATAACGATCCATTGGTTGTTGAATATCTTCCGTAATAATTGGACATAGAGCGGATATTAAGACATGGTATGGGTTGTTGAGAGGGCTGCATGCCATTTCATAGCTGTCAGGCACTGAGTGAAGTCAGCTGTTTATGTAATATTCTCCTCAAAAAAGGAATAATTGTATTTATTCAGTTCTTATGTTTTCTCACATATTTAGGTTCTTGAGTTTTCGTGCACAACAGCAGCAGTTTTTTTCAAGAACTGGCCGAACATGAATGATATACCAAGAATGCTTGTTTGAGTAATGTACTTCAAGAACATACAAAAATAATGAAATCTTACTAATAAAGCTTTATTTCGAGTGGATTTTCTTCTCATTTCGTGTATAATTTCTTTAAAAACTTATTCTATAAATAATTATCACTTATTCAGTACCGTAATTTCAGCATACAATCTATTTCTTAGACAAATGTTTCGGATTTCACTAAAATAATTAACTAAAGGCCTTTGTTATCGTCAAATCTACCGTGTTATATGCAAAAAATTACTCCAAGTGTTTCAATCAACTGGAGATTGAAAGAAAATTTGTTAAGATCATAATCGTTTTATTTTTCTCATTAAAATTTATTTTTCTAATTTCATGTGGCCTTAGCTCTGTGAAATTCAATTATTATATTAATTGACCAAAACTTTGTCCTGATTCAAAATTGTTTAATTAAAACTGTTCATTGACATATTAAATGCATCATCAGGTATGAAGCAATTCGGCTTGGATTATTTCCTGTAAAGCATGTACTCATACAAAAATATGTACGTTAAATATTTCTCATGAGAACAAGTTTGACTGGGGACTAATTATTTCTAACGGATTAGAAGCTCTGTCAATTAATATCATTCCTATCACCACTACGATCTAAACTAGACCTTAGAAACCAGAAATAAGTCTGTGCCAAGGTATCTGATGTTGCGACAAAGTCGACATTTGGTAACTATCCTTCTCTGAGAGAATTTTTACCAATTCGAGGATTGTACAAGGCCGTTAACTCTTTGAAATGTTCAAACTATAAACATCTTAAAGTGGATATGATAGTGCAACTATTTCTTCATCGCTATTTCAGTTCATCTAAGAGGATGATAAAATATAGCCTGAAGGTTGCTTTTATGTTCTTTCCGAAATAAAATGTGATAGTAATGAGTAGATATTTTCGTAATCCTCTGGATATTTTTCTACAATAAGTTGGAGAGTATGCGTTGAAACGATTAAATAAAATGCAAACTATATTATGTGTTAATACAAAAATTTCACTGTATGATAAAAAATATTTAGAATATAGTTATGAGCTATCAGTTCAAATTTCATAGTTCTTTTTAGGAATGAACTACATATACATATACATATATATATATATATATATATATATATATATATATATATATATATATATATATATATATATATATATAGAAGAAGGGTTGTCTTTGCTGACTAGTTAGGATGCAATTAGAATAATAATATTTGGGTATAGCAGCAAGCAAAACGTGTACTCTTTGCTTGCTGCTCTACCCAAATATTATTACCCTAATTGTATATATATATATATATATATATATATGATGTATGTATTCAAGGAAAGTATGAGGGTATTCAGACTCTTGTTGATTTCAGTGGTACTCTTTTATTGTACGCCAAGCTTTCGCAACTATTTGATGCTTCTTCAATGCATCTAAAATTAAAACGAATATTATTTACTAAGATGTTATAAAAGTGAAGTCAAGATATATAAATATGATACAAATTAGTTACTCGCCAATAGTGAGGTTGAATTGTTGGTTCCATTGTATCAGTCATATAATATAAGTCACAAGACAAAATGAATGCACACATAAAAACTGACTGTTAAATTATTCAAAAGTATTAATTAGAGTCAGTTTTAATGTGTGCATTTATTTTGTCTTGTGTCTTATATTATATGACTGATCACAATGGAACCAACAATTTAACCTCACTCACTATTAGTGAGTAACTAATTTGTATTATATTTATATGTCTTGACATCACTTTTGTAACATCTAAGTGAATAATATTAGTTGTAATTCTAGATGTCCTGAAGAAGCAACAAATAGTTGCGAAAGCTTGGCGTACAATAAAAGAGTAGCACTGAAATCCAAAAGAGAGTCAATACCCTTATATTTTCACTAAATAATAGAAACGCTCTGAGACTAACTAACTATATATATATATATATATATATATATATATATATATATATATATATATATATATATATATATATATATATATATATATATATATATATATATATATATATATATATATACCTATATATAATTATATATATATATATATGAATTAAAAAAACATAAATTTAAAATATTTCAATGAGATTTTTCCATTTATATCACAAAGCAATGTCAAATTCAAATAAACAGCTGTTATAATATCTATATATTATATATAAATATATATATATATATATATATATATATATATATATATATATATATATATATATATATATATATATATATATATAATATATATATATATATATATATATATATATATATATATATATATATATATATATATATATATATATATATATATATATATATATATATATATATTTATATATATATACATACTATATTTTCATTCTAACATTTAATTGATTAACGAATAGTTCTGCCGAATATGCATATGCAGTTATGCCCTTCCATATCAAGATCCTTCAGGGTATCTATATACATTGTTATATTTACGTTGTGTGTTGAGCTATATGATTATACTTTGTATTCAAAATTTTCAGCTATACTTATGGTGATTCTAGTGGATTCGTTACTTAAGATGGTAGAAGTATTCACAGTTAAGTCTCACTAGTGTTATATTATTACACATTTCAATATTTTGTGTTTAGCAAAGAATTTGTTTTCTTTTGTGTGATTTCTACCTCTAGGATGAAAATATTATCAATCTTCAGTGTTATGAATAGTTTAGCAGTATTGGTTTATGGCAAATGCAATCTTATGGAAAGCTGGAGTTGGGGCCTTACATTTCTATTCAAGAGGCCTAAACTATTTCCGGAATGAACATAAGGAAACTGGTTGGTTCTGTGGTTAGGTTATACTTTATGGGAAATATTGAGTATTTGTATCTATTAATTCTGAGATTTAAGGGTTTTTAATATGTTGATATTATCTCACTATATTAGTTCAGTCGAATGTTAGGAAAAGTAAACTGAAGCTAATGCTAACTCCTCGATTAATATTTGAAAATTTGTAAAAATACAACGAAAGATTAATGAACTTGATGGCTAGATTATATTAGAACTTAAGTTCATCTTAAATGATACAAACTATGACATGCTCAAAATGATATTTCGAATGACCCTTGAAATAAAATGAAATTTCTAATTCGATGAGGCCTCAGTGGGATCCGAACTGTAAATCATCTGCGAACATCGATTTGAATCGTATGAATGATATATGAACTAACTTGAAAAAACTTGGACCGATATACCTGGGCATTAAATGTCCAATAAAAACAAATCATTGTTAGATATTTAACCTTAGAACGGCCTACTGTGCCATAAGATTATTACTGTTGCTTCATAACTCAACCTCTGCGGTTTCGAAATAAACCAGTTACAATATACTTCACGACACACACAACTCCGGGCAGCCATTTCAATGATAACCGCTTGAATTTTATCTATTACGTAGATTGCAGGAAGTTTCTTCAAATTCATTGAAAGTTGCTTGCTTCATCGTGCCAAAAGAACTTCCTTAATTCAGGTTGGCGATACCCTTTCATTTCTATATATATATATATATATATATATATATATATATATATATATATATATATATATATATAGAAATGAAAGGGTATCGCCCTATATATATATATATATATATATATATATATATATATATCATTGAAAAAGTATTAATTGCCGAATATTTTAAATAAGTTCAATAAAGGCTAACAAGAACTCAGCAAGGGCATCAAAAGTGGAATCTTTTTAGCTATACCAATATATTTCGATAGTCATTGCTGTCTTCTTCAGGGTCTAAAAACAAAAACTATGTAACAAAGCATAACTTCCAGATTTCAACAAAACTTGAAAAAATCTATTTCACAAAATAAAAAGAACAGAAATACAGGTTAAAAACTTATTTCAAAACAAATGACATTTCTATGGTCTCACTCTACAAATGAAGTAGTCACAGAACACAATATTCTCACTCACGACCACTTATTCTTATTGTTACATTGGAGTATGTTACCATGGATATTAGTAAGTTTTCTGATATCTCCCTGTTCAATGTTTGTGCATAAATATATATATATATATATATATATATATATATATATATATATATATATATATATACGTTGTATAAACAATCCTGACTCATATTGTTTTTTTATCACAGAATAGTACTAACCTTTTTCAGTTCAATATACGTAGAGAAACTGAAAAATCTTTCAGCAGTTATTAATAGTCTTTCGATCAGCGAATGTACTTAATTCTGCTCTAGGAAAGAATTTTTTTATGTTTCATGGTTCCCGGCTCATAAACTAGAAAAAAATCATCGGCGATTGAAACGTAAAACATTGTTGGCACTCCTCGAACAGCGGTCAACCTACACAAGCAATCAATACAAAAAATTAGTATGTGAAACTGACACCAGCCGATTACACGTTCACAAACATCAAGGTTGGTTTTACCACAATAGCTGACATCAACCCTGCATTTTTAGTAGTATAATTTATCGTTATGCTGATCGTGAACGAAGATGTCAAATTAGAATGCAATGACTTCATTAAATATTTTAAGTTTTCGTTTAGTAGTGAGAATGAAATATATGGAAGTAGACATATTTAAATTGAATGGCTTTATTACACATTGTGTCTGGTTCACATTTTCATTATATAATTATTAAATTGTTTTCAGTTCAATATCTTATTTATATGTCTTGAAATTTTTTGCTTACCTGAATTGTGAAAACTCGTCGAAACTATTTAAAGTTACGTAAAAACTATGAGCAAATAAATAGTAAATAATTAGATTTATAACATTTACAAAAAAAATTAAATATAAAGGTTATCGAAAGCGTAATTGAAAATATTGTTGCATAACGTCCATATTTTTCAACATTTGAACAACTGCCAATACTTGTAGATTCGAATACTTCTGGTACCCAACTTCTCACTTCCTCTCATATAATTTAGCATCTGCGTACAAGTATACTCCCCAATTTTCAAATTTTCTTTGATATAATCATAATATCGATTAGAATTCGGAAATATCTGTCAGATTATCCAAATAAATTATAACATCCTTAAAGTGTTCAATGTCCGAATGACATTAAAATGGATATTGAAGTGACATAAAAAAGCAAATGTCGTTATTTCCATGTCATCTGACAATACCCAATATATCTATCAGATTTTAGTAACTATTGAATAAACTTTTGATATTATTTCGATATTCATTCATTCAGAATAGTTATTTATGTAGGTACCAAGTGCGTTATATAGATCATAATGCCCGGAGAGTAACATTCGGCCCGTGGGCCTTTGACCCGAGGGATGAATGTTGCCCGATGGGACTTAGGATCTAGTAACGCGCGTAGTGCATACAAGATTTTATTTTTCACGAAAAAATTATTTTATTATAATGAAAAATCGATTTTCAAATCGGTTAATTGCTCCTATACTTTCCATTTTCCTTCTCATAGTAGGCATGTCGTTTGTTGATATTTTGACGTTTGTGAATATTTTTGTCATCAAATTTAGTTGATGTCATTGCTGGTTTCTTCGTGTAATATTATAGAAATAATGGAAATGAATATGAATTTACCCAAGAATATCTTAGCAAATACAGCCAAAGCTACGAATAATTCATTGCCGGAGAAATCTAGAGTTGTAAACGACAAAAAGGATTATGAAGTATTCAACCAATTGCTTCACATCTCCTCGTACAATGAGCGGGCGTTATGATACATAATTCCCGCTCATAACGCCTCAGGGCACAATGAGTTAAAGGTAAAAGCAACAAATAATATACAAGTAAGAAGTAAATATATATATACATATATATATATATATATATATATATATATATATATATATATATATATATATATATATATATATATATATATATATATATATATATATATATATATATATATATATATATATATATATATATATATATATATATATATATATATATATATATATATATATATATATATATATATATATATATATATATATATATATATATTAATATATATATATATATATATATATATATATATATATATATATATATATATATATATATATATATATATATATATATATATATATATATATATATATATATATATATATATATATATATATATATATATATATATATATATATATATATATATATATATATATATATATATAAATTCAAGATAGTCAAGATTAGCTTTTTCCCATAATTACCATGAATATAGCATGTATGTGTGACATGTATACATGTATATGAATAAACGTATATGCATGTGTTCGGTCATACATATATGCGAAAAACCGCCCGATAAAGGACATGTAGATCGATCATTGTACTTACTGTACCCGATTGTGAATAAACTTGATTATTTTATTGTTCTATATAGGAATGATCTTAGTTTATTTTAGATATATTTTATGTTTATGTTTGTATTGTAATCTAAACTACATCTCACCATGCACAAGAGATATTTTTCTTAAAATTCTGTCTGTTTTTTCCCCTTTTTCTTTTATTGGCATTACCAGTTTCTTTACATATCCATAATTGTTGTTGTATTCTATTAGATAAATAAACGTTATTATATAAATATATATATATATATATATATATATATATATATATATATATATATATATATATATATATATATATATATATATATATATATATGTATAGCCCGCTTATATGGAAGCAGCCGTTGACACGTGTTTCAGACTTCTATACCGATAATTCTGCTCTACTTGTTTAATATTTTCCCGCGACTAATTTCTTTGTTGTTGTATATATATATATATATATGTTAATTTTCAGGTTCTCGCGGAGATAATCTGGTTGTCTCGTTTCCGGGGTTTGTATCCGCGTATGGGCTTCGTCTTCGTTGAAGTCTGCTCGACGTTTCGGCAAAATCACATTTGCCATCTTCAGGTAGCTCTTCCTGGTCGGAATGAATACACTGAACCAGCTCAAACAACCGTTTATGACAGTTAGGTATGGCATGGTTAGTCTGTTTAACATTTACAGGTGGGACATGTACTGCGCAGCGTAAATGTCAGGTAAAATATTCAAGTTGTAAAATATAATTGACCCAGCATGAAATAACTCGAATTGTAGTTTATTGTCAATAATGAACGTAATACCACAACTGCAGATTATTTGAATGGGGTGACACGGAACCAGACCACCCCAAAGATATTTTTCAAAAGTATTGAAAAATAGTTTTGGCAAACGCCATCAAAATAATCTGGCTTTTTGGTATAATTTTTAAAAAAAGTAATTTATATATATATATATATATATATATATATATATATATATATATATATATTATATATATATATATATATATATATATATATATATATATATATTTATATATATATATATATATATATATATATATATATATATATATATATATATATATATATATATATATATATATATATATATATAAATATATATATACAAATTGTAGTCCAAGAGCTGGTGACATATTCAGACCACGGATTCGACCCTACCAGCTATGTAGCTCAATACAACCGTTTATGACAGTTAGGTATGGAATGGTTAGTCTGTTTAACATTTACAGGTGGAACAAGTACCTACTGTGCACCGTAAATGTCAGAATGTCAGGTAAAATATTTATGTTGAAAAATATAATATTTTTGACAAACGCTGAAAATTAATAGTGTGTCAATAATGTTTTTTAAAAATTATACCAAAAAGCCAGATTATTTTGATGGCGTTTGTCAAACCAATTTTTTTGATATACTTCAGAAAATATCTTTGGGGTGGTCTAGTTCCGTGTCACCCCATTCAAATAATCTGCAGTTGTTATATTACGCTCATTATTGACAATAAACTACAATTCTAGTTATTGCATGCTGAATCTATTATATCTTTCAACATAAATATTTTACCTAACTTTTACGCTGCGCAGTACCTGTCCTACCTGTAAATGTTAAACAGACTAACCATTTCATTCTTAACTATAATAAACGATTGTTTTGAGCTCCATAGCTACTTGGGCCAAATCCGTGGTCTAAATATGTAACCAGCCCTGCGACTATTGTGTCATTATTTTATTATGTCATGCTTTGAATAAATAAATATAATTATATATGTCACCAAGTGTATGAAAAAACAAAGCATGCGGAAATAATTCAAATCAGTTAATAAATATGTGGAAATTAATTATGAATGACATATCACAAATTCAGATTTCTTGAGATTTTTGGAGGTTGTAAGTAAATGAAAAACCATATTTTGAAGGAATTTTGTACGGCCAAGCCCGCTCTAAATTCATTTGAGGAGTTGAAAATTTGTAAATACCTAGATTAAATTAATGTTATCGGTGTGCCTTTTGGTGTCATCAGTTTTAATTTTAACCGCCGCCATTTTTGTGTAGAAATGTCTTGCTTTTTTGTGGGATATGAGAATTTGCGTACCTCCACTGTTTTTACAAATTGAGTTAGAAGTTTGACATTTCTTATGTAGATATAGTAGAAGTAAGGCAAGTATCTTTTAAATGTTTTTTTCGTTAGTTTTAATGTTTTGCTGCCCTCCACAGTATCTCCTACACATTGACTTATGTGGTTGAGAATTTGTATATAAAAAACAACCGTAATGAAGAGAAAATACGACCTCGGTGATGCAGGTCTGATACTCACGCGTTCTTTTCGTGTTCTTCAACAAGAAGAGGGGATTGAAATATATATATATATATATATATATATATATATATATATATATATATATATATATATATATATATATATATATATATATATAATATATATACATATATATATATATATATATATATATATAATATATATATATATATATATGTATATAGATATATATATATATATTATATATATATAAATATATTATATAAAGATATATATATATAATATATAGATATTAATATATATATAAATAAAATATATATATATATATATATAATATATATATATATATATATATATATATATATATATATATATTATATATATATATATATATATATATATATATATATATATATATATAATATTTATTAACCACTAATTAATCTACTTTGTATGTCCATGTTTTGATCATGAGATAATTTTATTCTGCCCGAATTAGAACAATAATGCTACAACACTTTTTTCTTATTTTGAAGAAGTAAAATGATATCTGATTTACGAAGGCATCGTCAGCAGTCAATACCAAGGCCATTTGAAGTCCTTCCCACGTAACCGATTTTCAGCAGTCGACCACGTTTTGTTTTTCGCAGTCCAGCCAAACCCAGATACCTACGTGTTTTATGCCCCGATATATCAATTCTAGCTGAATGCAAATCAACTTGGGTAAATATTGTCCAAATAATTTACATTAGGATGTAATTTGGCATTCAATACGGTAGCTAAGCACAAAATGATGTGGTTCTCTCATTGCATCGGTGGAATACTAAACGTGGTCGAAGAAAAAAGGACGTTTAAAACAAAACCGCCTACCCGTATGAATTATTTAAACTACGTAGACATGACATGTTCCACATCGGTACTATTTTGAGGTGTATGGTGCCAGGAAATGTCAGGAGGGAAGGTTAGGCGGAAAATTTATTGATATGACGTCAATGTAATCGATACGGGAATTACTAAATTTCTGTAATTTTCACGAAAATGATAAAAATTATTCCTGGTAAAACTCTCCGTGAGTAAAATTTGGAATACTTTGTCTATAAATGTTATTATAATTCCGTATCAATTTTAGGGATATTCAGAAATATCGTTAATATGGCCCTATAAATCTGACTTAGGTGGATAATCAGTTGATATTCAGTCTGAAGATGAAAACATTTAGAAATTAACTACATTTACAAATTACTTTAATCTTTTCAATAAACTAGCCGAGGAAATAAGACATTTGAACATTCTGATTTCTCGCCAATGGTTTCCATTATGATAATGAAGTTTTACGGAAGTTTCAATTGATATGGTGTTGCCTACCGATTTTATTGACAACAGCCATTCAACTTCGGCATATATATATATATATATATATATATATATATATATATATATATATATATATATATATATATATATATATATATAACTTCGTCATATAAATATATATATATATATAAATGAAGGAACATTAAAAAAATTTATGACACGTTGTTCAATTTGATTGACTAGATTTTAGCATATTGCTTCAATACGTTAGTACTTAATGATTTAAATTATTTCAACAGATTTATCTTGAGTTTTGAAAACAGGAGAATTGAAGAAACTTTGTGAAATAGTTTAGTTGTGTGAGTGATTTTGATAGGTAAAAACCTACACATATATTAGATTGAGCATCTAGGGGCCATCTCTTAAAACTAAAAAATGATTTCCAAGTTTCAAACTTTTCATAATTAGCTCACTAAGAAACAAGTACATCAAACACGTTGTGACTGTATTAAAACGAGCAATAATAAGCTCTCAAGTAAAGCATCAATTATTTTTGCGATCGACAACTTGAAGAAACGTCGTCATAGTATGTGACATCTTAGTAGATGGCATGTTTTTCTGAATCTCTCGTCTCGTCTGGGACAGATAAATAATCCTGGGGCATTCGCCGTAACTTTCAATTTTTCACAATTATCCACTTCAAAACTCTTCGAATTAATTACTTGTCAACCGGAATTTTCTCATTAGATCATGGAGCTTATAGTGTTATTCCGATCAAGAATTCAAGAATATAATGAACGAATGAGGAGGTATTTCACAATCATATATTCATTATATATCTATATATATATATATAATCTCTTGATAATTATTAGCAATAACAGGCTGGTTGAATCTTAAAAAACTCGATTTAATTAATAAATTGACGTTTCACTATGACATTCATAGTTATTCAAATCTTTTGAAAAAAATTGAAAATTCTTTGACATTTATTGACTTGAAAAAATTGAATAGATAAGATTGATCTGTCTTGTTAAAAATTCTTTCAGTCTAATATTAACATTCAAAATTGTTATCATTAGAAGGCAAGGGAAACTACAGAAACCTTTACCTATGTAATGTTCGAAAATAATAATAATAGGGTACTATTTATTTAACAGAAAGAAATTAGTCACGGAAAAATATTAAAAAAGTAGAGCAGAATTATCGGTATAGAACGTTTATATGGAAGCAGCCGTTGACACACGTGTTTTCGGACTCTTTGGTCCTCATCAGAACGGCGTAGCTAAGTATTGGATTGAAAATTTGGAGATGAAAAATAGTTTAATAAATAAAAATCCTCTGTTATGGAAGAAAATCACTTATTTGTGGTTTATTGTTTGAACTCTCCGGTATGGGAGATTTGGTCAAACTTTGCCACGGAGGCGATTAATTCCATCCGAGAGATCTCAGAAAGAGTAAATTAATATTAAAAAAGAAAATTAGTTTTGGGAAAATATTAAACAAGTAAAGCAAAAATTATCGGTATAGTTCGTTTATATTGAAGTAGCCGTTTTTAATGAAATTTTTATAATAAAATCCTCTGTTATGGAAGAAAATCACTTATTTGTGGTTTATTGTTTGAACTCTCCGGTATGAGAGATTTGGTCAAACTTTGCCACGGAGGCGATTAATTCCATCCGAGAGATCTCAGAAAGAGTAAATTAACATTAAAAAAACAAATTAGTTTTGGGAAATATTAAACAAGTAAAGCAAAAATTATCGGTATAGTTCGTTTATATGGAAGTAGCCGTTTTTAATGAAAATTTTTATTTAGAATTTCAAATTTTTTAAATGAAAAAGGGTACTTACAATATAAAACAATGTAGTTTGGGATCATTGCCATATTTTCAGCTAGCAATATTTAATATATTAATATATTAATATATATATATATATATATATATATATATATAAATATATATATATATATATATATATATATATATATTAGTTATTTATGTATTAAGTGCGTTATATCGATCCTTACGCCCGGAGGGAAACATTCGGCCCGAGGGCCTCTGACCCGAGGGATGAATGTTGCCCGATGGGCGTAAGGATCTAGTAACGCACGCGGTGCATACAAGATTTTATTTTTCACGAAAAAATTATTATATTATGATGAAAAAGCGATTTAAAAATCGTTTCATTGCTCCTATCCATTTTCCTTCTCATAGTAGGCATGTCATTTGTTGATATTCTGACGTTTGTGATTATTTTTGTCATCAAAGGACCCCGCACATTTAGTTAGAAAAAATGACGACAGCTAAATTCGCTAATTTTTGGATATATTATAGATACTGGCCAGCTATAAAACATATCAATTTTAAATTTTGTTCCCACGACTGGTTTGGGATATAGAGTGGTCCAAATGTCAATGTCCCGATAAACCATCTTTACAATTTTAGAAAATGCTGTTAACATACAGACTTTCTGTGAAATGAGATAACCTCAGTGGGAAGCTATAGCTTGACTATAGTCACTCATATAACTAAAAATTGAGTCCGACATATACAGGCTGTTTACTCGATGGGTTTGTGTACACGGTCTCAACTTCGACAATTCTGTTTCAAAAGGCTTTATTTCTTACTTAATAATAACAAAGGATACCTGAAATAGTAGACGGAAAGTACAACTATCTACCATGTACAATTTAGAAAGAAGGATGGTCTAATTTGACATCACCGAATTTTTCTTCTTTATATTTTGTTCAGGGATTATTTGTGAGGTACTGGAAAAATAAATGAGTTCATTGCCAAATCGAATAGTTAAAAAAACAGGCCACATTCATGTTAAAACTTAAGTTTATATACCGTATGTTCGTTTCCTAATGTCGTAAAATGAGAGTGTATCTAATGATTCTAATGGGACTGATTGGATTTCAACGAGACAAGTAAGAATAGTATATTCAGTTTGTATTATTCAGGGTGGTTTGGAATCGCTTCTTCTAGATCCATAGACTAACTTTTCAGGATACAGGTACAGTGAAATACGTTCTTCGACCATAAGTCTAGTATCCTGAGTGAATAATTATTTTCACATTTGAATATCAATTGAAATCGCGTTTTTTACCGAATCTATAATTTTAGTAAAAGGATATTTCACGTGCGGGAGCATACCAGATTAACCAAGGTACCACAACACCATTGCCACATGAGCACATGTTCCGAGTGTTCTTGGACCTGATTTACAGGTACAGTAGTACTCCGACACCGACTCTCGGTCTTCATTATTTTGAATCCATAGCTGATACTTTGCAACATGTTTATATCTCGAAAATAGTCTCAACCTAATAAGGTTAATATCGAGATGAGCTTCATCAATTTCTAAATTAATATCTTGATCACCTCAAGATGAAAAATAATTAATACATGTTTATCTACGAGGTATGCCTGTAAAAATGAACATACGGTATAAAAACGTCAGTTTCAAGATGATATGTACTTTTTATAGACTATTCGATTTACTTACTCTCCAGTACCTCACAAATAAAAAGTTTTCAAGTAATAAAGAAAAAAAATTCCGTGATTTTAACTTTTGCACCACTTTTTTTTTCTAAACTATACATGGTAGGAAGCTGTATTTTGCTTCACTGTTTTAGATATCATTTGTTATCAATGAAGCTAGAAATAGAGTTTTTTGGCATAAAACTGTCGAAGTTGAAGCCGCATACACAAACTCATCGAGTAAACAGCCTGTATATGCCGGGCTCATTTTCAAAATATTTGGATGGCTTCCTTTAAAGAACGGTTTTTTAGTGAAGTTATCATATTTCAGTAAAAATTTGTAAGTTGACATCATTTGCTGAAATTATGAATATGATTTTTTTGAACATATATATTTGGACCACTCTATATCCTAAACCAGTCGTGGGAACAGAATTTAAAATTAATATGTTGTGTAGGTAGGCAGTATCTACAATATATCCAAAAATTAGCGAATTTAGCTGTCGTTATTTTTTCTAACTAAATGTGCGGGGTCCTTTAGTGAATGTCATTGCTGCTTTCTTTGTGTAGTCTTATAGAAATAATGGAAATGAAAATGAATTTACCCAAGAATATCATAGAAAATGTAGCCAAACCTGCAAATAATTCATTGCCGGAGAAATCCAGAGTCTTATACGACAAGGATTATGAAGTATTTAATCAATGAAATTTGCATTATTTCTCCTAGTACAATAAGCGGGCGTTTTAAATCCATTATGCCTGCAAATGCGGGCATAATGGCCTAGGGCATAATGAGTGTGTTTATAGCAACCGTATCCAAGGTAACCACTTATGAGAAAATGTTTATTTAACGAATGTGTTACTCAAAATATTCAACTCCTACTTCCATACAACAGTATAATCGATTCTATAAAGTGTTTGAAATTTAGAGTGAACAACTTCATGAAAACGTATAATACTTTGAACCAACATGAAACTCCAGTGAAAAAATTTTAAAATTGTTGCTGATTCGGTATAAAAATATCGAATTTTGTCTTCTGGTTCAGTAGACACCATTACTGTGTTTTGTCAATCTGAATAATTTGATATGTAGAGTAAAGAAATTCAAAAATGTTCGAAACATTTCATAATTGAATTTTGCAAATGTCGTTTTCCAATATAGAGCATTTCGTAATATCAATGCTAATTACTGAATCCTGTTCAGTAGTTCAAGGCCTATAGTGACAGATAGTTAGTCCTTGATATTTTTATTTTTCTTGTCATATTCAGATTATATATTATAAGTACATGGAAGTCCATTTCTACTTTATAAATTCGAGCGTATCCCCTTTGCGATATCTTTATGGACTGACATAAAATGACATTATCGATAAGTAAGTACACTAACTGGATAACATCTTTATTAATGTACCTACATAATTACGGATGTATGATACTCATGATGCTGGAAATAGTTGTTGTAGGTGCACCAACAAGAAAATAAATTGTATACTCTTTAAGAAGAGTCGCGTTTTATAAGAATGCAATTAAATATATATTTATATTTCTCAGAAATAGCTGATTGCATAATCTGATACTTTCCAGAACGTTTATTGTGGAAGGATTCTTGGTTCAATTTAACTTATTTCATAGAAAAAGTTTGTGATATTCAATAAATTCAAGGTGAAGTAATTTCTTGACGTGCTATGCAGTATTCCAAGTAAAATTATTCGAGCGTGTTTGTAAACAGATAATTTTTACAATAACTTGAGGATAAAGTGCCAGCTATTGCGATGTAAATATTCTTTTTTGTTTATTTCACGATGCCTCTTCCTTTTACTGTTTATATGATTATAATTGAGCGATTGTCTATATTTCTCTATATGACATTATGATGAATTATCGAAAGCTTTTGGCTTGCATGGTCGGTTGTATATCAACATCCTGCCAACCATATGAACAACAAACTCGAACTCATTTTCAAATAATGTATCCTCTTTCCTATATATATATATATATATATATATATATATATATATATATATATATATATATATATATATAATATATATATATATATATATATATATATATATATATATATATATATATATATATATATATATATATTTTTTTTTTTTTTTTTCCTTGGTACATATCCGCATCTCCAGCGTCTCCCATCGAGTCGAATGTGCTGTAGTACCTGGGATTATTTTCGTTGCAGAACGAAACAATCCAAATTTTTTTAAATTTATCCAACCGCCGCCATTGTTACGTAGATATTTCTTTTTTTATGGCTTTGGAAAAATTGCCAAATTCCACAGCTTTTACAGATTGAGCTAGAGGGTTGAAGTTTAGTACGTACATTAGTATGAAATCCTTTTTTGGTTTCAACTCTTTTGCTCAAATCAGCTACATTTCATGGTGACTATTCTGTTCGAATGGTATCTCGATCTACTCTCAGTACGCGATGTACTTCGCGAATTTTTTTGTCACAAGAGAAGGTTAACAACTAAAAAAAAAGGTTAAGGAGAACGGTATCGAGAAGATAGGACTGCCAGAATAAGCAGCAGATCGCAAGAAGTGAGCGTACGAAGTTAAGCCGATTAATGAGAAAATAACCCGATTTCAGGCACCTAAGAGTCAAGTTGGCATCAAGCAAACTCGGAGTCACGTGACCTTTTGTTAAATAGATGATTATATAACATTACGGGGAATTACAAAGGCCGATGATCGCCCTGTTGTCATAAGCGTAAGGCAAATAGGAAGCTAGTATATCGTAGCATCTTTCACGTGGAAATTCTGCGGAGATGCGAGCTTCAGCATAGATTTAAACCTTTTTAAGTGACAAACAATTTCAGAGACTTCATCGAGCCTACATTTACAGCTCACCAATGAAAATACTTCCTTCGGTGTGAATCAAAACGTTGGGAATGATAATAGTTCTAGTAACTGAAACCCACCGATCGGAAGATTTCCTTTTGTTCAACTTAGGCTTTGAGAGCTCACGTCATTTCTCAAATATTTAAAGTTTTTAGCTTTGATCGATATGTCCTGGAGTGTATTCTTTTGAAAACCCATGCAATAATCGATGTATCATGATGGATATTTCACAGAACTTTGTTTTGGTGATTACGTAATATAATTCCGAAAACTTATGCATGAGGCATTTTGAGATATTTGGGTCTGAGAGTTAATGAGTAAAGATATCAACTTTATCAAGTTTCATCAAGTTTCATATAATGAGGTAATATCTTGTGTTATCAAACAATCTCCAGAAACAGCAGACAACGCCTGAAATAACTGAGATATTTATCAAGAAATTATTCATATTATCATGAATGATAATAATCAATATAAAGAGATTTTTATCATATTTTCTTGTTCAGTATAAAAGAAGTATTTCTGCTAACTCCGATTAAAGTATTCTACATCACTAGCGTAAGAACATATAAAAATATTTAATTGAATATAAGACAAAAGACGAGAGGTATCGTGAGACATCCGTTTCGTCTATATTGTGTATTCAATACCAAGCACAAAAAAGTATGTTATCTTAGTTTGAATGAGAAATAGAGTAAAGTTTATTCAGAATTTAGTAGAATATTGACATGAAAACATATAATGGGAAGAATGAATAATTATGCTATCACTACTATCCGAAATATATGTATTATTGTATATAATTTCGAAGGAATTTAGTAATTCTGTTGACAAATAAATTATACAAATATTAAATTTTCATTCTTTTTTATTATTCCTTCCGATCCCTGATTACCATTGTATGAATATATCGTAGATTATTTTTGAAAGTTATAGTCAATTCTCCACAGAAAACCATACGTTAACTATAATAAATAACGAAATAGTAACTTCAATATAATATTCAAATCAAACTTTTTACCTTTATAACCTCATATGGAACAAAGAGCAATTTCAATTAATATGGGGAAAATCTATAATAATACCCATAAAGAAGAGTAGGTCATCGTCGAGAGACCTAAAATCCTTCCGTCCAATCTCTTTAACATGTGCCATGTGTAAACTAATGGAGTAACTTATCAATCGACGTCTGCATTGGTACTTGGAAAAAAGTAAAATCATAAGTCCATATCAATCCGAATTCCGACCACTCAGAGGTACCATAGATAATCTGGCATTAATTCACGATCAAATAACAAGGGCATTTGAAGATCAACAAGTGCTTAAGCTATAGCATTTGACATCGAGAGTGCATTCGATACCACCTCCAAAACAGTAATCCTGAAAAAGTTAGAAAGTAGAAACATCTCAGGAAACATGCTCGCTTTCATTTTGAATTTTTTATTAATAAAACTGCTCTTAGATCGGTTCATGGCAAATACTCAGAAGCCTGAGAAGACAAAATTATTTACCTCAGGGCTCCGTCCCTAGCCCAACTCTGTTCTCTCTTGTTATAAACGATGTAGTTACTCTAATTGAAAAACCTGTGAAGTGCCTGCTGTATGCGGACGACGTAATCCTTTTAAATTCAGGTAGGGTCTCTTCTACCACGGGAGACCTTCTCCAGAAAAGTGTCAATAATCTCGTGAGCAGTCTGAATTCTATAGGACTCAAGTTCTCCACATCCAAGACTAAAGCCATCACTTTCTCGAGAAGAAATAATAACGTACCGCCCTCAATCTCCCTCTATGGCGAAATAATTCAAAATATAACCAACCAACAGTTCCTAAGAGTCACTCTCGATCACAAGCTAACCTGGAATCAACACTTGCAGGAACGTAACAAGAAATGCTTTGGACGGATGAACATTCTGAAATCCTTATCACACTTCCACTGGGGAGTAGAAGAAGGAAAATTACTATATTACAGTAGTAATTTTCAATAACCTTATTCGGTTAAAACTAGATTATGCAGTATTGTCTACTGCTCCGCTAGTGACTCAAATCTGATGATCCTCAACTCTATACAAAACTCTTCCATTCGAATTTGTCTAGGTGCTTTAAGATCAAGTCCAATCGAGTCTTTGTTGTTCGAATCCAACGAGATGCCACTCTCATTGAGACGCCAACAACTATTATTTTCCTATTTCTCGAAAGTTTCTGCTAACCCTGAGAATCCCTGTTATTATCCAGCACCATCTCCCTTCCATTTAATCGATCTGGCAAAAGAACACCGGTCGCCCAACTCTTGCGGAATCTATTTAGCAAAACCTCTATATTCTACGAAACCAAATCTATCGGCTAAAGCTCTTTCCCTCCTTGGACCAGAAGACCCATCACAATTAACACATTTTTGACCAATTATCACAAATCTTCTACTTCCCCATTATTTTTTAAACATACATTCCTTAACATAATAAATTCCAAAGATTACGACATAATCCATTATACAGATGACTCAAAGGACGACTACAGCGTTGGATGTTCGGTATGTACTCTGGACGAGACAATTTCCAAAACCCGACTTTCAAAACACTGTTGCATTCATACAGGGGAATTATTCGCTATCCTCACTGCACTGAAGATAATAAGTACCTCTAACCCAAATATTGCAATATGCACATATTTCCTCTCGTCGATCCAATCTATTGAAGACATCTTCTCTACAAATCCCCTTGTCCAAAACATACATACGGAAAGTGAACGTTTATCGGCCCAAGGAAATGCCATCACTCTTATATGGATCCCCCCACATGTGGAGATAAGGGGAAATGAGCTAGCTGACAAGATGGCGAAGGAGTCACCAGACTAGATACCATCCGAGAAATACAGTTGGCAGGTGGAAAATAGGTTTAAAAGACTAATAAAAAACAAGAGACAAAAACTATGGAGCATCTCTAGCACCAAGCTGCTGTCAATAGATTCCGCTATAGACTCCCATAGCTTGCCAAGGATGAATAGAAGAATCAAAATTGTCATAAGAAGACTAAGAATAGGACATACCCGCCTCTCCTATGGCTACCTAACAAGCAATCAGGCTCAACCTCTCTGCAGCAAGTGTAATGTTCGGCCGACAGTCGAACATATCCTACTGAACTGTCACGAATTCGACAAGAATTTCATTTGAAAAACAGAATCACAGAAAACCTCTCATCAAATTCGAATCTTTATATTGTTTTATCATTCCTAAAATCCACAAAACTGTTTCATCTTATATAGTTATACTCAATACTGTACCTGTGCCAATAGCCTAGTAGCTGAGGCACGTTAATCTTTAAATAAATAAATAATATTTCTTTACTTGAAAGGAGAAATATTACAAAGTTCTTAATTCACATATTGAAACTAACCAGGCTGCCCGTATTGAGAGAACCTCCTTTGCTATGCTACATTACTTTAAATCATTTTTAGTCCCATTTTCCATTCCCATATTGTCTGGAGTGTGAATTGCGATAAGAAACTTTGGCCAAAACTATTCTAGCCAAAATTTCGATAAATCAAAGCATGGAATATTTTTTTTGTATAGAGATGAAAAAACAAACACATTACGCATTCAGAAATAAGTCATAAAAAACCTGTTAGTTTATATATATATATATATATATATATATATATATATATATATATATATATATATATATATATATATATATATATATATATATATATATATATATATTATATATATATATATATATATATATATATATATATATATATATATATATATATATATATATATATATATATATATATATATATATATATATATATATATATATATATATATATATATATATATATATATATATATATATATATATATATATATATATATATATATATATATATATATATATATATATATATATATATATATATATATATATATATATATATATATATATATATATATATATATATATATATATATATATATATATATATTTATATATATTTAATGAATCAGTACCCTTTTTAGACGCAAAAGTCTGTCGCAATGACAGAGTTACAAAATAGATTGGTAGAGAAAAAGCATGGATTCTAACGCGTTTGTTAACTATACTTCAGGCCATCCGATGGGAAAGAAGGACAATTTCATAAAGAAAATCAAAATGAATCTGAAGATAAGTGAAATTACAAGTTCACGGAATAGAGTAAATTGTAGTTTTAGGAGCATAAATTAAAAAATTGGCAAATACAAGAAAAAGCTGTAATTATAACGTGAGTGTACAAAATACATTGCGATGTACCATGACATATGTGGTAGAAAATTCATAATGGATGAAAATATGAATAAAAAACATATACGCAAATAAAAAGAAACATAACATAGCCTTCAATAAAGTGGAAATATTGGATAAAAATTAAGAATATATAAAAAGAGTAATATTAGATATTGTTCACATGAAGAAATAGCAAGATCCAATTAATAAAATTAGATACGAAAAATCTGAGTAATACATACATATTCGTACCTACTTACTCACGCAACCTCATAAACAGATTTGCATTCTTGGGCCCTTCGATGAATGAAAAGCGATTCTTGCTAGAACGTCACCGAAATAAGAAACCAACCGTCATTTCTCGCAAATTTTTTTTTATCAATGTACAAAAAGTATGAAAACTTGTTTCTATAGAATAATTAATATGTATTTAGGTCCAAGGAAAATTTCAATTGTAATCAGTAACTTCTCATTTATGTAAGTTGAATGAATGTGTAATTTTGTTCCAGTATTAACGTATGTGTATTTTATATTGTAGAAGTTCTCAGAATGAGACATAGAATTTCGAAAGTTAGGCAATGAAAAGCAGAGTCAACTTTGATTTACAATTAATTAAGTTCTTAATCCCTTACCTCAACGAAATAACATAGACTAAGCAGACCGCTTGTCAAATATTAAAATTTGAAGAGAAAAAAACACACAGACAAAATTCTCGGTCATTGATTGATAAATTGTAATTGTAATATAGCAAGATCCCAGAGCCGCCAGACGTTACTTAATTTTTCAGCAATAATATCTGTGGGATGAAGTAGTGCTCGTATGTATTTTCAGTGTACCTGCTAACTTATGCCGACGGCCAATTTCCAGGTATCAGGTGCTAAAGATGGAAAAAACTCAACTTACTTTTCTTATTTTCTCAGTCTTGATTTTTTTATATGATACTCAGAGAACTATTTCAATACCTTGTGCAAGCAGCCAGACCGATCGTATGGGCCAAACATCCCGCCGTCGGCACAAGGTAGCAGGTATTCATACACTGAAAGTACATAAGAACACTACTTCATCCCGTACATATTATTACTGAGAAAATAAGTGACTTCTGGCGGCTCTTGGACTATAAGGCCTATTCAATGGAACTACATTTATTCACTGTCCTTCTTCCGAACACCAATATTTGATTGTCATCAAAATTTGTACAAAATATACAAAAATTAGCTCATTCTTTAAATGTGTATTTTGTAATAATTTATGAATATTTGGACGAAAATATAGGGTTACCTTTGAACATAATTACGGATACTATCGGACAGTTGATATGGATGTGGAAATGGTATAACACTATCATAAATATTTCTGCCTTGAAGCATATAATAAGAAAAATTGAAATGTCGACAAAATTATGTTGCATCAATTTGAAAGGCCTTTTTCAATATTATAGATACCTATATATATATATATATATATATATATATATATATATATATATATATATATATATAAATATTAATATATTTAAATATATATATATAAATATATATATATATATATATCTAACTATATATATATATATATATATATATATATATATATATATATATATATATATATACGAGGCTTGTTTTTTAAGTAAGTACCGTTTTGCCGCACTGCGGCCGCAGCGCTGCGGTCGGCGTAATGCGCATGCGTACTGGGTACCTACATCTCTTGCCTAAGCACTGACGTTATTACAGTATTATTCTTCTTTGTCTACGTTGTTTACCGAGTATTTTAAATGCCTCCGAAAGTGGGTGAGAGCATTTAAAGATGGCCGCACAAAATTGCATGATGAACAACGGAGTTGTTCCCTTCGGTCGTTAATGAAAGTTTGGTGCAGGAAGTGGACAGTAAGATGAGAGAAAACAGACGCTTTACGATTTCCTCCTTATGTGATGACTTTCCTAATGTTTTTCGTAGTGTTTTGTATGGCATTGAGACCGAGCACTTGTATTACCGAAAATTGTGCTCACGTTGGGTCAGGCGGCAGACTTCTATGAAGAGGGTATTCAAAAACTGGTACAACGTTATGACAAGTGCCTCAATATTGAAAGAAATTATGTAGAAAAGTAGATTAAAGTACAGGCTTTCATATAAAAATAAAATTATTGCGATATCTTTGCACGTCTCTTTTTAATTCCAAAACGGTACTCAAAAAACATGCCTCGTATATATATATATATATATATATATATATATATATATATATATATATATATATATATATATATATATATATATATATATATATATATATATATAATGCCCGGTCACGCATCATCAGCTATCCGGAAAGGCGTTCCACAAACTGCACAGGTGATTTTGATAATTCGTTCACCCAAACCCTTTTCCATGAAAAAATATATGTCTATATGTGTAGGTACCAATTTCCATAGCGAACGGTTGAACGGTATAGTAGGTAATTTGCTGAAGCACTAACTGAATCTAGTGGAGTGAAAAAAAAGAAAATCTATATATATATATAGATATATATATATATGTATATATATATATATATATATATATATATATATATATATATATATATATATATATATATATATATATATATATATAAATATATATTCAATAGAATCTTGTGAATATTATGAATTCTGATTTTGATGTAATTTTATGATAATATACTTTAATAAATTGACATGTATCAGAATTATACCTTGAATCTTCCACGTTCAGGCAGCATTTTCTAATACGTCGATGATAATCAAAGTAATTTTCGAATTATGATAATTTTAATCTGACTAAAAAATTTTGCACTTCATGCATAAATATGTAATTATTTTCAAATTAGTTAAACACAGATGCAAACCTTTCAACTCAAAATTGAAATTATTCAGAGCTCCTGCTACTATTAGAGGTATAATATATTTATGTACGGTGATTATCATAGTTTAACATAAGCGTGCTGCCACAGTTAATGTATTCCTCGGTACACAATAATAATAATGACGATTATTATTTATAAAAGCAATTTATCTGTGAAATTATGCACATTGGCCCGGCGCTCCTCACGCATTCACTTTTGAACGTCCATTTGAAATTATTTAATTTGATTTGAGTACTTTCCCATTTCATCGGAGGACAGGACTGGAGCAAGATAAAATAGATTTCTTTCAGACTGAGTTGTTTTACCATCAACTAAAAAAATTTTAATTCAAATGAAATTTCTGTGTACTTTTCTGTTGAATAAGATTAGAAAAATTTTATGTAGTAAAGTAAAATTAATCTGAATACCTACACATCTTATATAATTATATATTAAATCAAAGCAAATTTTTTCAAAATGGTGAATTTGTTTGGCATATGATAATAATGTAGAATAATTGCTATTTAATTCTTCTGAAATTTGGAACTGAAATAATAATAAAAAAATTGACAACTTTCATATTATTGTTCAAATGCACACGGAGTATCAAACATAACCGACAAATCAAGGGACTTCCGAACTAAATTTTTCTTATTAAGAAAATATTCACGTATGTAGAAGTAATTTCTCTCTGGTGAATGTATGCTCTGTGGAGAATGTATGCTCATCTAATTAGGTTTCTTGGTGCTTTAAATTCGGTGCAGCTTCTAAAGAAGGCTTCTTGGAGTTTTATGATCTGTTCCGAATATTTTGCACGAAATTTAGTTTTCAAATATTTATCATTCATCAAATAAGGGACGTTTTTGATTATTCCTCGTAAGCCGTTTTTCATATAAAAGAGGATATAAACCTTTTCGAGTCATACATTCCATGTTCTTCGCTCCGTTTGTTGCTATTGAGTTCCGGTAATAACTTTCATATCATCCAGTCATCTCTTTGCAAGTCTTTATATGCTTGTTTTAGTTTCGTTATGCCACCACTAGGTTAACATTTTCGTTCACCTATCATCACTCTACCTAGCCACAAAGACACCAATTGTCAATTAAGGAGTGCAACACATTCGATAACATAATCTGTCTCTAAAATTGATCGCGAATATCTTCCGTTCTGTGTCTGTCTGAGATGATAATAGTAAAGTGCAAGTTTTCTATAGATACATTCCTTTTGAAATAAACATAATCTTTGTATATATATGAGTGATCCTTGAATATATATAAGAGAAAAGCTTAGTCCACTTTTCTTCAGTTCAAGTTGGAAGAGTTTTCAGTTATTTTTTCTTCAGCAGAAGGTATCCTTTCTTTAGGTAGTAGGATTCAATCTTTGTACTAATTTTTGAGATGAGCCACTAGGCTAACATTTTCGCTCACCTATCATCCATAATTTTACCTAGCTAAAAGCCACCAACTGTCGCTTAACACATTCGATAACGTAAGATGAGACTAATAAAACATAAGTTTCATATAGGTACCTTTTGAATTATACGGGCAAGTTTGAATCTTTGAATATATATATATATATTAGAGCTATTCATAGTCGGCCCAGGACAATGATAGCTTTCGCGTACCATTCGCTGTTTGATTTTATTTGCCAAGCCTGAAGGTTCGTCCGAAATATATGTATTTCTCAATTTTCTTCAATAAGGATGTTATCATTTATTTACTATATATCTTTCCTCACCAAACATTGCCATTCGTGCACTATGCCGTTTTTTTAATTTATTTTTTTTTGTCATGAATTGAGTCGATAATTTCCAGAATGCAATTGAAGTGTTAGTTTTGAGCAGCTCCTATAAGAATTTCTCCTGGTTGATGTATATACAACCCAATGACTTGTTGAATCTCAGTTTATTGTGACGCTCTGAGTGATATTATTTGGTTATACAGTTGATGCAAGGAAACAGCGAGCAAAATCTTTTAGCAGAGTTCAGTCGGTGTTGATATCACTGTATATAATTAGTTAGATTTGATTATCTACACCTATAAATTTTTTTTTTTGCTGGAACATAAATTGAAGTTGTATCGAAAAATATTGTTGTAAGACTTAATTCTATTATCTACAATTCGTTTCAGGTTTGGTTCTCATCCGCCTCTGTATGTTTCTTCCATATCATCCCACTATCTCTCATGAATCGTTCACATCCATTCATAAGATTTGATCATTATACGAAACGCTGTGCGCCAAACGGCCTTGTAATATATGGATCTCTTTTATGACTATGGTAATTATTATAATCGACTCATTTTTACGCCTTTAATTTGGCATCTCGTTCGTTTTTATTTCAATTAGACGTACGATTTAATGGTTTGTACGCCTATTGTGCATAATAAATGTTTACAACATTTCACTCAAGATGACTTTTAACGGCGATGCTTATTGCAATTTTTTTAAAATTTATTAATTCTGACAGCTTCATCCGTAGAACGTGGCTTTTGTGTGTCAGAAGAATATAATGGTATTAAATAAAGCAAGCCGTTTATCATTTGATAACTAGTATATTTTGATCTCGAAATCCATTGACCTAGTTTTACATGAGAATGCAACACATATGGATTTCTACTAGTATTGGTCAAAAAGGATCACATTTTTATCCTACCTAAATGTAAGTTTCACAAGTTCTCTTGAGATTTGTTTGAATTAAATATAAAATAAACATTATGCTTATACTCAGCATTAAAGTTATTTTATTTTAGGGAATTGTTCAACTAGATATGTAAAGATTGTGATGTACTTGTATAGTTGAACCATAATTAAAAACTATTTCTTGTTTGAAAGCAGTAAACGTATAAACCATTATATTGAAACAGAACGTTTTAGTCATTTAAAATCATGATTATATATTTGTGCCGGATAAATATTTCTCAGGATTAAAATAGATCTGGCTATGGTTGATTCAGACATTTTGATAATATGGATTATTTGTCACATTCGTCAATAGTTATATAGTAGATTTATAGTTGATTTAAATCTCTTGATAATGTGGTAAAATGAAATATAAAATACTTTAAGCAGTTATGTCTTCATATTTCTTACCATTCCCTAAGGTAGAAAATGAAAAAATGTGATAAGATTTGTGTAAAAGAACATTTTTGATCTCAGTCGAATACACAGATGCACATTCTTATATTTGCAAAATTTCGAAAATTACCGTCACTCCGAATTTCTGAATGACTACTGATTATGCCTATATGTTTTATAAAGTTCGGTTCAGCAACAAAATGTTTTTTCAACTGATTCTCAACCAAGGAATATATTACACGAACTTGTTCGAACATTTTTTTGATCAGATCGTGCTCAATCCAAAAAGTTTATAATCACAAGTTCAAAACATCTATTGATCTATTTCAGAAGTTTTATTTTCGGAACAATTGAGTAATTTGGCATTTTGCAAATATAAATATCCCTGAAAATCTTGAAAATTTTTCTGAAACAATTTTTTTTTCGAATACTAAATTGAATTAAAATATTTAGTTTAGATGTGCTTCATATCACTTTCTGATACGATGAATGATATTAATTACATATTTTCATTCCTATCAGATAATAGAAAATTTCAATAGAATCATAGCATTTTTCTGTTAACTGATGGAGTATGCTTCGACAAATTTCTTAGCGAAATTGCATTTTCAAGCATTTACTCAATGTGTTTAATATACTGAAACCTTATGTCCAAATATGGTAAGTTCAAACGTTATCTTATATAGAAAAAATCATTTTACCACATGGTAATGTTCTTCACTAATTGAAGTTACTGTAAAACAAAGTTATCAAATTGTTGTGACAATAATCAGGTTCTAAACAAAGCATTCAATCATCTACAGTTGCTTGTATATCGATTAAGTTTGAGAGATGATTATTCCAATAAGGCTTAGTATGAATTATGAAAAATTACCTATGAAGAACATTCAATTTTTTCAATGCACGAACTTTTTCAAAGGTTCACGAATTCCAGTTCCTTATCTAGATTTATTCGGCAGTTTGATATTAATCAAGAAAAAGTACCATAGCTTGATGGGTTGCTATCTGATATATGGCAAAATTCGAAAGAGTTCTAGAAAATTTACCAGTGAGTTTATCATAATTTTCATATCACATAAAATATGGATCTTTTATAAAGATTCATGCTATAATATTTAGTTTTTCTCCTTTAATATGAAGTATTTTTAAACAAAATTCCAGGACTTTTGATGTACTGAAAAAGACGCATTTCAAAGAGGAGTTCAATAACAACAAAGACGTATATAAATAATCAAGCAGAAAGGATAAAACAGTGATGTATACAAGTAATAAGCTAGGAAGGGAACTCCATACTGACCTGCTAGTCAGGTAGTTCTATAATTATAAGAAGATCAAGAGGGGGCTTGGAATATGGTCATCTGGGCTATTCAATAGCAGGCCTGAGTCTTTATATTCATATTCGTATTCAATCTTGTATGGATTCTAGGAAATACAATTTCACTTCCTTATTTTCCTCAACTTATATATAAAGTCCGAATTGAACACACTCCTGATCAAGAAAATTGTTTTTGTAGACTTTTGATTTATTATTCATTATATATTTTCCTATGTTATTTCGGAAAAAAGCGAAGTTTTACCAAAACATAGGTCATGCGTTATTATTTTTAAAATACATGTAAATTGTAATCTAACTATTTTTTTAATATATTCATTGATTTTCATGAAGTATCGGCATTATCAATTCGGATTTTGATGGCATTACTAGGACGGAAAACCAGTGCTACGTATTAATAATACTCATTTCTTCTCTTTTTGTACTCAAAGGTTGCTGTTAAGAGTTAGCCAAATAACGTATTTTTTCTGATATGACCTATTTTCAATTCAGCAAAATTTGCCTATGCCAATCGAATCTACCAACTGCCGCGATGATCGTTACAATATCGAATACGTTAAAAAAACGAACCAATAAAAAAGTGCCCACATAAACCAAACCGTCAGGAACTGCAGTCTATTGTGAATCATGAGAAAAAAATCCCTTCCTGTTCAAGTTATAATGGTTGATTTGAATAAGTTGCATATTTAACCAAAGGTCGGGTCGGGAAACACATTTGCATCTTCGGGGTAAAGAAAGGTCATTTCTAATTTAACACAATCGTTTCAGGTAGACAGAGATCCGAGATCTCCTTCCTAAAGCTCTGCACTGAAAGAATATTTTAATATGAATCCTTTATTTGCTAACACTTGTATCAACTTTGTTAGGGGTCTTACCAACATTCAATTTCTATTTGCCATATTATAGTTCGCATACTATCCCTATGAACTTTCAAGGGAATTGAATTGTGAAAGTGTAGTATAGTAGGAAGTGGAGTTTTTTACCTACCTGTCTAATGTATGTGAATTTATGCCAAACTACCTGCTTGAATATTAAGTGTAAAGGACACCCATTTGAAGGCGCAACCCTTAACATGCACCTTTCCCTTTCACTTGGGATGCACTGCGGATACATGGAGGCTGTTTACCTCAGACCATGGGCGTAGTTGGTTCGCTAAACTGAATAGTCTAGTTCGCAAATTCGATTTTGCTCATTTCTAAAATTATAATGAACTTGAATTTATAAAATTGAAAGATTGTTTTAATTTACAACTGAAATGAAAAATGTTATGTTTTCTTCGATTTTAAATTAAATTAAATGTGAAATCATTGACCTAAATACAAGCTTTTAAGTATGTTACCGAGAGAAACCTTCTCTGCGTTGGAAAAAGATGAGAAAAATATCTGATTTTGAATGATATTTAGTGTCTCCACTCTAGTTATAACTGTTCGCATATTATTTTGTCAGTTTATTATTGTCAATAGTAAAAAAATTCTATTACATTCACTAAAACGCTGGCAATCCATAAAATATATAGAGTTATATCAATATAAAAATCAAACTAACGTCAAATGTGTATTTTAATTTTGTTTATTCGGAAGCAATTTTATATAGATATAAGTATTCTCTAATAATGATTTCTATAATTCATTTAAGTATAAAATAGTTTTAATATGATTGAAATGTCTGGTAAATTTTATTAGAAAAAAAAGATATATGAAGATATTTGAACTAGGATTTGTAAAATTGAAAGATTGTTCTAATTTACAACTGAAATAAAAATGTCATGTTTTCTTCGATTTTAAATTAAATTAAATGTGAAATAATTGACCTAAATACAAGCTTCTAAGTGTGTTACCGAGAGAAAACTTCAATGCGTTGGAGAAAGATGAAAAAAATATCTAATTTGGAATGATACTTAGTGTCTCCACTTTAGTTACAACTTTTCGCATATTATTTTGTCAGTTCATTGTCAATGGTAAAAAAATTCTATTACATTCACTAAAACGCTGGCAATCCATAAAATATAAAGAGTTATATCAATGTACAAATCAAATTAACGTCAAATGTGTATTGTTATTTTGTTTGTTCAGAAGCAATTTTATATAGATATAAGTAATCTTTAATAATGATTTATATAATTCATATAATTCATATAAGTATATTTATTTATTCATTTAATCGTTTGCCTTTCTACCGTTTGGTGTAAGGCATATAAGTATAAAATAGTTTTACTATGATTGAAATGTTGTCTGGTAAATTTGATCAGAAAAAAAAAGATATATGGAAAAAAATTCCAACATAAACAGAGGAATGTGATATATTTGACGAGCGCCACTGTTTGAATTTACATTTTCTCAAATTCTATCGGAATTTATAAATGACACACTTACCCTTCGACAAATCCCTTCAGATCGGTCAGGAAGCAAATAAAATGCTTCCGAATCCTCTCATCAATGATTCTACCTGCAAATAAGGGCATAAAGGGGATAACACTCCTCTTATTGAACTATCTCATAGCCAAATCGCCCTTGATAGGCTATTAAGCATATTCGATATCTTTTCGGTTTTATTTGAATACGAAAGGGTCCAATACCCATATGGAAAAATGTAGATGAGGTACAGCTGTCCAGGTAGATTATACTTCGAATATAATTCTGTTGGATCAAGGGGTTATTTTTGTATCGTTGGTCCACTGTATTTGCATAAATTTATGAATAATGTTCGTGGGATAATTTCGAAATTCCGTATTGGAATCTGGAGGACAGATAGGGTTGCATTGTGCTCATCTTCGAGGGATTTTTCTTATATGTATTCTCACATATGTTAAATATTGCAATCAATCAATGTATGAATGCAATTCAACGGCTTTTTCAACGAATCTTTCCGATCGAAAATATTCCGTAACAGTTTTTTTCGATGAGTAGGTACGATTCAGTTATTAGCATATGTCAATAATTAAATCCAAATAGATTTGGAGGATTTGTAACTTTATTTTTTTTTAATGGGTTTTTTAAATTTAGTTAAATTTGCTGTGCTGCGCTTAAAGCAAACATTTTCAATTTTGATGATTGAGTTTAGCTGAACTGCTATTTAACAGTCGCATGCAGATGGAGGGGGTTACCTAGTGACCCCAGCTCTTATTTTTCGTTATATTTCAGCCAAATATAAATTTTTTAATTTGGAATTTTTTGACTTTCATCCTATGTGTTTTATGAATATTTCAAAACATATCTGCCAAAAATCAAATAATTACAGTGGTTTCTATAGAAGAAAACATCTGGTGATGCGCGATTCATTGGTTCTCCTATATGAATACTTATGTAATGTAGATTGGTATAACTGTCATTTTGAATGAAATACTGTGTGTACGTGTATGCTTTGACCTCTAGATTTTGTTAGGTAAGGCAGTTGACTGCTAAATCGTATGCGCATGCGCGATACGTGAGTCAGGCCGAAAAGTTTTTTTTTGTAAAGTCTAGGCTAGTCAATATGCCCATTCAACATGAAATAAAGATCTAATCATTCCCAAGGTTTGCTCAGTAACAGCACTGAAGATATTTGGATTTGAATGTACTCAAATGGGGGCTGTTCCAGAGGAACAGTTCAACCGGAATCAAAGGGAAAAGCAGCAAGAAGTGCTACTAAAAATATACCTGAAAAAGGAAGATGCTTCGTATGTCCAAGATCTGAAGTTCGAAAATTTATGAAATCTTGTACAAAATGCGTGAAGTATATCTGCTCAAAACATACAGCCATAGAAGAACACTCTATAATAAGAACATGTACCGAATGTATTTAATATTTCACTATACAATATACATTTTCATTGATAACGAAACTTTTGAGTTGTAGAGATGGAGTTATTTTAAATAAAAACGAGTAAAATGTACAAACTTATTGAAAAAAACCTATGTTGTTCTTAAATCAGTTACTACACCCCCTCATCCTAATAATATCATTAATTTTATTGTTGGGGTTACTTGCTGACCCCCCTCATCTGGGTTGGCATGTTACACTCATAGCATCCAGCTGCGACTGTTAAGTATATAGTGTGCATATTCAACTATTGGTTATATATTTCAAAACGAAAAATTAAAATTGAGTGGTTGTTTAGTTATCACAATTAAAAATGACTATAAGAAACATTTTGATTATTGTGAAACATCAGAAGATTAGTTCCCCAAATTGCGAACCATCATAAGATTAGTGACAAAAATAACAAACCATCATAAAATTAGTGACAAATTTCGATCAGCAGATCAGTGACCGAAATTGCAAACTTAATAATACTTCATGCAATTCAAAATTGCAAGTCATGAGTTGATGCTTTATTGAATTGATGAGGCCGTTACTCGATGAAAATCAATTGTTAACAACTTTGAGAAATGAAACTGAGTATTTTCATAAATATGTGAAAAACTCAGAGTTTCATTTCTCAAACATGTTAATGCTTTATTATTAATCGTTTGTCATTATTTCAAATCTTTGAATCATCCATCCATCCAAATTTCTTCTTCAAACATTTTTTGAGAACATACAAATTTTATTTGATTCTAGGATGATGTGAAATATTTAATGTGTATCTAAATTGTTTACTCAACTATAAAATATAATTCATATTGAAGTACTAAGCCTTAGAGATAGAAATTCAATTTCAAATTTAATTTCCCGATTCATTTGTTGATTATATTTCATATGATTAAATCTCATAAATAACAAACTACGAATAAAATTATTCTACATCTACCTTAATTTTAGGAGTATTAGATCAAATAATAAATTAAGGATAATGAACATACCTATAGTATAAAGTATATTCAATTTTATCATTTCGTTTACTAATCTTTTTTTTATTTTTTACATTCGTTTTTATCTACTTATTTGAATTCTAAGTATATTTTTCCTTATTATTGTCATTTACTCACTACTGGTCTTGATTTATTTTCTTCAGATACGTGCGTTACTGCTGGAAATTTTTCTATTTTTGATTAGCCTTTCATTCATTAACATATGTTATACTATTGTGACATATATAAACATATTTGTCTTTTTGTCTTATCTCTTTATGTTGAGTTTTTATATTCTTCAAAAATAACTGTAACCTCTTTATCTTTATTGAAAGTATACAAATATACAAACAAAATATTTCAGTAGTACACAACATATGAATATATTTTATATTAGCATATATCACAAGTCAATTTTTTCTATTCATTTCTGTTCAAAATATTCATTGAGTTAATTCAATTATAGATCTGGAGAAAATGTATTCGAAAACATATTTCATGGCAAATACGGCTCAGGTGGAATTCATATGAAATTCAATCGGTTTCCGATAGATGGTCCGTGATTTGTTCGCATGCCATTAGTGCTCTTCTTATGAACTAAGAGGTGGTTATGGGAATTCGATGTTGAATTTTCTAACATTCTCCCTCGCAGTTTGAATAGAACTTTCATGTCGTCTTTGGAGGGTTGATTTGATTGATCATCAATTTCAAATGAATTTCTCAACGTATTTTTTATTTTCTTTATCAAACAAGACTGTATATTAATATATATATATATATATATATATATATATATATATATATTATATATATATATATATATATATATATTATATATATATATATATATATATATATATATATATATATATATATATAATATATATATATATATATATATATATGATATATATATATATATATATATATATATATATATATATATATATATATATATATATATATATATATATATATATATATAGTGGTCCACAAAGAAATCTTCATTTATAATAGAACTGCGACTGAAAAAATATAATCATATATTTCATATGATTCATTGCTTAGCGTACACAATTTGTGTCGATATAATATACGTCACAGAAGACGTTCTTACCGCATTCACCATTACAGTCAGTATACACGAGGCAGTGCTGATACTAAATGTATTACATGTTATATTGTATTCGAATGTATGACAACAAAAAATGTGTTAAATCGGGGGATCCCTTTCATTTTTTTCGCACTCAACCGTTGTTGTTTTTCGATTTTTGGATACTCTTTCTGACGCTGATTGTCCCTCTGTAATTTTTCACTTTCACTTGCCGCATAGTTTCGATTTCTCGAACTGGAATTGCAAAATTTTAATAATGAGATAAAAGAACAAACGTATAATTCTGCTCGAATCTCTATATGCAGAGAAAGAGAGAGAGAAAGAAAGAAATGAAGCCAGATGCGTAACCCTTTTTCCTTACATGACCCAAAAATTGATAAAAATCAATTGTTACTCGTGAAGGAACTTCTTTCAAAAAAGATGAATGATGTCTATAGGTATATTCAAACCTTAATTTGAACGTGGTAGAAATATAGCTAAAAATTTCGAAATACTGTGATAAAATTGCTCCTGAACTTCATAAGTCATCTTGGCTATATCTGCCTGGAAGTTTCCCCTCGTTTACAAATTCACTTGATAATTAGTCGTTTTCCCAGTTGAATGACGACGTTGCCTACCTGAATTGCCACTCGTGCTGTGGTCCGAAAGTATTTACATTAATTAAAATAATCACGGTATTCTTCGGTGTTGTTGTAGTACCGAACATTTAAAGAGACACAAGTCCAGCGTGTGTACATTAACATAAATTTGACTGTGCATCAGAGGTAATATCACCTTATTATGTTAATACGGCCTGCCGACAGAAGCTCAACTCTACTGATACACTTTATGAATATTTCATTTAACGATAATTTGACGTTGAAAGATATTTTTCGCTAATCCCTACAAGACTTCTTTCAACGCATATTTAAATAACGTTGAAATTTTCGTTATTGAAAAATGTTTCTCAAATATGAAATTTCAAAAATGTGGGTAAAACTATATTTGATGTATTTATTGTTCAAATTGATTACTGCCTATTATACATTATTCAACGGTAATTTCATGAGAAGTGATCAAACTTAACATGCATTGCATCTACATAAACGCAATTAATGGCAATTCAAAAAATTTTAGGTAAAATAAGTTGCTGTTCAGATCATATTTGTACTTTTCAGTGTTGCTTAATCTGGATTGAAGAATTCGTCAAATCTGCCAAGTGCTTGCACGGATATTCCGTCTTTTGATTTATACGGCGATTAAAAATTCATCTTTGTTTTTTTCTAGGGTCGCTGTGGTTTTTGAAACTATCAATTCTGAGGTCGCAAAATTTAATTGGACTCAAAAATGGGAACATAAAACCCTAAACCACGTAAATTGCAAGAATCTTAACAATCTCAAAAAATCTGACCCAACAACACGAAATCAATATTACAAATGACGTTCCGAATGAATCATATCTTGTTTGTTGCTTAATTATATTGCATGGAATAAATTTATCTCATGTTGACATAATTTTATGACATTCAACTTTCCTTTGAAGAGTTTAGAAAATTATTTAGGTAGGTACATCAATTTAAAAAAAAACTCTGAATTTAATGAGAATATATACTGAACTCTTCATACAATTCTAATTTTGAGCCTCTTCTCTGTACTTTTTTGTTTAATTGAAAACGTTTGTTAATATACCCACTGATTTTTCCATTATAATTCAGTTTGTGGGTACTGTTTGTAGGTTTTGTGTATTAGTGTTAAACTTCAAATTGAAAATATACCTAAGAAAGTAACCGAGTAAAAATTTGAGTCTAGTAATGGCAAGCTAAAGTCTCAATCATTTCTGCATGCGTGTTTTGCAATTGGTTGATTCATCAACGGGATATTAGTGTTCTATATAGTTATAAGTACTTATGTGATTTGATATGAGAAATGATACTACCTTTCAAACTTTGATACATTTTGGCGTCTGTAATTTAGAAGGGGAAACGGTCCTATTTTCCAGTCATTCTCCTTTATTCATCTTCTTTGTTCTCTTTGGAAAATTAACATTTTTCTTAATGAAATTGTAGCTTATTTCAAATCCGAACATAAAAAATAAGTCTTAGTGAAATAGTCGTTTTTTTAGTCCTTGATAGATACTATCTATTACCACATAGTTTCCGTGAATTCACATTCAAATCCATCAGAGATGAGAACTTAAAAAAAAAGCTATCCAAAATTAACTAGCAACTTTACCTATCTATATATTACTTTATAAAGAAACAAAAAACTAACTTTTCACAGGCTGAAATAATATCTATTGAGTAAACGCCTTTCATCACAACATTGACTTCATCTCGTAATGGTTTTACAAAACAATCTATTTATACAAAAAATTGAACATAACTGAGGGATTCCTAGAGAACTAAATAATAATAAGCAATGCATTCAGAGTTATTGGTAGGTACATTGAACAGATTAACAAGAGGAGAAGGGTTTACTTCAATCTGGTCGTTAACTAGGTTTCCGGAATTTATTGATGTATAGTGATTCCACAAAACCAACTGTTGGGAATCCCCGTACATCAATAAATATAAAAATTCCGGAAACCTAGTTAACGACCAGATTGAAGTAAACACTAGTTTTTTATTTCTTTATAAAGTAATATGAACTGTCACCCAGTAAATGCCAATTCAATTCAATATCTATATACTCTGAAATCTAGTTAAAATATTTTATTGGCATTTATATATTGGAATTGATTTTCATAACTTCAAAAGAATACAATTCAACGTGGTTCATAAAAATCTATAGAGTAGACGCGTTTTCCGACCTTACTTGTTAGATTTGTAGAAACCTTGTGAAGTTTTATTTTAATTATTTTCCTGAAATTGTTCAGTTCAGATAATCAGTGCTTTGTTATAATGTAGCTATAAAGATAAACTGGATCCTTATACATATAAAATGAAGCCTGTATCAACCATTTTGTAAAATATCCTAAAACAATTTAATTATCCTGAAGTGTAAATTACTCTGTAGTCCTTTAACTTGAAGATGAAGCATCAAAAGTATGATGACCTCTCGTTTTCGAAAAATGCAGTAATTGTGAGTAGCCAATTGAGTTATATTAAATCTTGTAACAATAATTTGCAACACAGTAATAGCATATTCAGCATTCACTTCAAGCAGATCGAGGTAGTGTATCAATATATACGAAACTTAATAACAAACTATCAAAAACCTGAGTTTTATTTCAATTAATTACAAATATTTCGATATTGTGATCAGTTTTTGTTCGAGTGGACATTGTAAGAGGACTTTATCGTATTTAAAAAATTATCTACAATGCTTTCAGATTATTTTCCACCAAATTTAATCCTGAATAACTTCGACTACTTTGTTAAATTAAGAGTGTCTCATCCATTAGCAGTTAGATAATCCATAGCTTGGGAATTCTCTAAAAACAAACCAAGCATTCGGGCAATTCCTTTCGACTTCAATCTTGGTTTTAAATCAAGTTACGTAACCCAAACGTATTTTCCATCAAAAATAGTTAAACCGAAAACCAGCTCCGTCCAATAAAATAACACACCTCAACAAGACGGTAAGAATTTTACTACGGTACTATCTTGGAATTATCAAGTCGTCCAATTGTACGGCCAGTATCTCAGCTATTCTTCATGGTAACAGAGTTGATGGACAATTGTATTGTCTTCCGGCACAAGTGACTAGATGGGAAATAACTAACGCAATAAATTTGGGGTGCCGATTAAAAGCAAGGTTAACCGAATTGTTGCGCCGCTTGTTCGTACGTTCCCTGAAGGCTGATTAGTAGGATTTTCGGTAACCAATGTATCGTGGATCCTTTTTTTCGATGTTATTTATAATTGGGTATTTTTATGGATAATTAGGTGGCCATTTCCGAAGTTTCGATTTATTATCCTCCTATTGGACGATAAAGAAAAAAAAAGTGAATAGATGAATTAAAACCAATTTATGAAATGATAAAAATTAAGCATTTTCAATCGATATATTACAATCGAGAATTGATTCATCATATGAGTATGTGTATGGCATATTCTCTTCATAGTGAATTATTCATAGAGAATGTTTAATATCGAATTCTCATAATCTTAGCGTCTAAATCAAGAACCTTTCGGGAAGAGCATATAAGTGATCAAGCTTATATATAAATATATAATATATATATATATATATATATATATATATATATATATATATATATATATATATATATATATATATATATCTGTATTTTTATATATGTATATAGGTGTATATATATATATATATATATATATATATATATATATATATATATATATATATATATATATATATAATTATATATATAAATATATATTTATATATAATTATTTATTCGAATTTTTGTTGCCTGTGAAGTTCGTACTCAAATCACAAAATATAGAATTCATGATCTATAACACTCTCGAATGAACTAGAAAAAAATAAGTAGTACACGGTTTATTCCTTCGTCATATATTCCAGAACTGTCCAGCAACATAATTCATATCATAATACCATATAATTTTAAACTAGCAAATAGGTTCGCCTGAAAAAGTTGAACCAATAAATTGAAGTCAGTAACACTAATCAATGAAAAACAGATATCTATAACATGCATGTCATAACCATCAAAAATCGACATTCAAAAATTCCCATACTACTATATATTAAAGGAGTATGTAGCTGATGGTAAAACATAATGATTTGAAAACCGTGAGATCCACATTCGATGAGTGAACCGCCATTTTCCATCAAATCCCCACGTAGGTCTCGAAACCATGTATACGAACTATGGGAAAACGTACTGCTAACATCGTTCGTAATGATACGTGGTCAAGATGACTCAAGATAAATAACTTTTTGTTTCAAAGTATATAAATATATTGTCTTCGTACCGGAAATGAGAAACGTGAGAAGGTATTCTTAAATATATAAAAACGCCGGATGTTTTTGATAATAGCAAAATTGTTCTCATGTAGCCCCCGAATATGAATTATATTTCATATTTCGGTACTCATACCCATGCACCTATTTAATATCTTATAACCGTCTATTAGTGGTTTTATAATTAATTCAAATTGACTATTCTCGGGAAGTCATCAATTCTTCAGTTTGGAGTATACAATTAGTCTTACGAATTCAGACATCAAATTATCCAAAACTAGATATTTTTGACACTAGTGATCTGAAAAATTTTTTTTTCTCATTTTGTGAGTATTATTATGAACCATCAGCACTTCTGTCATTTCAAGTTTGTCTGGTAGGGTAGGGCGGGGCTTGAAGGTCCAATTTGACTATTGAAAATTATACTGTTAAACGGAATTTACTTTATCAAGAAATACAACACTAATCGAACAAACAGTTATCCTGTGATGTTTAAACAAATTTCTGGTTTAACTATCATAAGAGAAATATATAATTTCACAATTTTTCTTGACCTTGTCGTCTGTCTCTTTTTACCCCGTGGTAGGGGTAAAAAGGAACACCCAAGGGGCAAAAAGGTCCAGTATTTAATTTTAATTTCATAAGGATTTTATCTTCCTCAAATTTTCAAAATCTTATGAAAAACAAAAGATATTAAACTTTTTTAAAGACAAAAATAAAATGCTTTTTCATAAACATTTCTAAACCCAGGAAAAAAAATTATTTTCCTTAAACGTTTTTAACACAAAAATCAAATTTTTAATCTCAAACGTTTTTAAATACAAAAATAAAATTCTTCTTCAATTATAATTAAAACATATTAGGAACTTAATAAATACTTTTTGGTAACTCTATTTTATCTCAATCACGCTCATCGTTATCTGAATCAAAATTATTACACGAAAGTAAATACAACCTCTGTTGTATTTACTTGCAAATACAACAGCGTAAATGGTCTTGGAACTTGTTGCGGGAAAGGTGAACATAGGTGAAATCGACGAACCTGTACTGGCCATTTTGTTGGAATGCCACGTTTCTGATACACTGATTGCATATTTGATGGCTCAGTAATAAACCATGCGACGAACTTCTCTAGGACCTATCCCGTGAAAAATTTGAGCAACTATTCTGTGAGGCTGGCTTCTTGTTCTTTATTGAATATCTGTCTAGAAGTACCATAGCCAAATCTCAAATTGACAGGATCACTCTCCATTCTTTTGATAAATCTTGATAATGAAGTTTTATTCAATTCAAAGTAGCGATATGCCTTAATGATACATTTTCATTGATAACTAAATCAGCTGCACGTTGCATCAACTCGAAAGACTTAGTGTCACGATCAGCTTTCCTTTTATAGTTGCGCATTCTGAAACAAAAATATTTTTAATAACCTTTATATTAATTATGGGGTAAGTAATTCAATGTGGGCTAAAAGGTCCACATTGGAACTTTTTACCCCAACCGCGTAAAAGTGTTTTTTCAGGTTATAATAAAAATACCGTTTAATCTAGCTTAATATTAATGATAAAACGTGAAAAACAAATAAATAACCTATTCCAGTATACGGAGTTTAGGCATGGAAAATGAAATAACACTGCCCGGAACTAAAAATAATAGTAATTGAACAATTTACTTACGTTGAAATTTTGAGACGCAGTCATGTATGTCCTACTAGCCTAGTCGCTCGACTGTCAACGATGTCTCGTTACGCTCCTAGCGACATCTGCTGACCACTCGTATAGATAGAAGGATCGAAACGTCCCTAGTTTCTTTGATATGAATGGTGGACCTTTATACCCGTGGACCTTTAAGCCCCGCTCTACCCTACCTACATATTCTGATCATATTAGCTGTAAAACCACCCAATTTGGCGATATATATATATTGGATAATTTTTATTACCACATCTAAAGTGGATTCAATCAAACTCTCAGCCTTTTCATCATTCACTTCTAAAGCTACGATTCCACCGGAGGAAGATATATTCCTCCTGTTGCTTGTTTCCGTACATGTTCCTTAAATTTTGCTTTATGTTTCGGCAACAATTCCACCCATGACAACAAGGACAAACATTTAGCAACAAAAAGTGCCTCTATGTTCCTTCGGTGGAACAGTGCCTTAAGATATTTATATGAGCAAATGACTAAAAGCGATTATTCGCGGAACGTAAAAAAACCAGACCTTTAGATATTTGATTCGTGAAAATATTTTCTCGTTAAAATATCTGATCTTCAATACGCATTATTTTCATTTAGGATGAAATTATATATTATTGTTAGCAAACAACAAAGAAAAAATTCTTACCCTAACATCTATCTTCATATTGAATTGTGTTTTATACATCTATGACAATAAAGAAATACTACAGGAAAACAACTTCAATCACACATACAATACTCGAAACAAGAATATCTTTTTGATACCATATCATCGAATTGTAGTTTCACAGCTGAATTTAAACTATCTGGCTATAAAGTGTTCAACAAACTACCATCTAAACTGAAGGAATTAGAAGGAAACTCAATAGGGAACTGAAATCTATCCTCTTGAAGAAGGCCTACTACAGAATAGAGGAATAATAATTTTAAGAGCCCTTGATTATATATATACCTTGATGTTTATTGTTCGTCAAACCAAATGTGTAACGTTGTTTATGTATTGTTTCTTTATGTTTCGTTTGATGGCATATTGTCTATTATAGTTTACCATGTAGTTTTGACACCCCATGTAAATTTTCGATGGGTTTCGAAAAATTTGTACAAAAAATTTTCACTACAAATTTAATAAATCTGGAAAACAAAACAGTTATACATGAACTTCATTGTCACAGGGAGATATTCTGAATTGAATTTTCGAATTCTGTTTTAAATCTGCTTAACAAATTATACATGTAAACTATCTCTTAAATAACTCGCATTTCCTTTAAAGTCCCCGAATCCTTCTAGTTCTAGCTTCTCAATTACAAATTTAAATTGATATTGAATATACCTTTTAATGACATATTCAAGTAGATCTTGGTAAATTTGGCCCCAATATTATGCAACCAGTTAAACTCTCCCTGAAATTAAATATATAGTATATGAGGGGAGAAGAAAACATAAAATACTAAACATCGGCGGTTTGAACTCCTTGTTTGTTTTTGTGATTTTCTGTGCCTGGGCATTGTTGATGCTGTGATACATACGATTCTGAATCGAACTGGCTAAAGGGAATCCTACACAAACGGACTTTATTCTTAAAATATCAGGATATTTGAAATGGAATGTACTTTGAATCTCGAAAGTTCCAAACATTCTTTGCAATACCTTTGCAATACCTTCTAGGTTATCTATCTTAGTTACTCAAATTATACTTTGCGCAAGTGAACTGATTCTCTTTGAAGAATAGTTCGTGATGTTTTATGTGGTAACTATTTCTCCAATATTTTGTTTGTAATCAATGAAAAACAAGATATGATGACGCGATTATCTAATATATATATATATATATATATATATATATATATATATATATATATATATATATATATATATATATATATATATATATATATCTATTATTTAGAAAATTAGAAAAATGTAACTGCAATTCATAAAATATTTCAGTGAATAAATATTTTTACAAAGAGATTAGATTTAAATTATTAGACGATAGTGTATAGTAAGTCACCACACAGTATCGTATTATATTGTTTCATTCAAAATGCAAAGTGAAAAGTTATCGACAAAAAATAATAGGTATTCTAGGTGCACAAGTTTAAATGGAAAAGGCATAATTTAATTTGAAGAATATACGAAAACCAAAAAATTATAAAATTAATATTTAAACAGAATTTTGTAATTTTGGATGCTAATATAATGAGATGTATTTTTTACCAATTCAGTTATTATTGATAATAAATACCTATCGCATAAAGACATAGAAAATTTACTCTCCATTAAAAGCAGGATATAAAAATTTCCGTTGAACGCTTTATTCACTGAATTCACATTATCATAGATAAATTAAGTAAATCACGACAAAATATTGATTTACCTCATTGCAACTTTCCTTGTTGGCGTTATATAGAGATATTTGAAATTTTTTAATTGACTCATAATTTTTCTGAAAAGTACCCATAAAGAAAGGGTTTTGGTTGCTAGAGCCAACCCAGTTGCCCTGCCACCCACGCTCACCAGTTGATGTTAATTTCGACTTATATCTGATTCAATGATATAATGCACGGTTTGGACAATCAAATGAAGTCTTTAACATAAAATTTCAGAAATTAATTGTGATAATTTATTTACTTCGCCATAAAATATATCAATGTTGCTCAAATGTGGAACTTCAGTCGATTGATTAGTAGTATGATTCTTGACGCGAAAAATGGAGCAAAATCCTCTTACGCCGACATAAGATATCTCGTTTAATTATAACGATTATATTAATAATCATAACCACTACAACTATGTACCTGTGAAAACTTTTTTCCGATTGATGAGACAGATGAACTCGTGGCAGGGGGCCTAAAAGTCAAATTCGTACCAAGCGAGCTGGTATTCATGTGACCTCCTGATGAACAGAAAAATGGTTAGCATAAGGGGAGCATCACCCGACCGACATAGGCTTAACGCGAATAGTGTGCTACCATAATCACGAATCTAGTAAAATAATAAAATAAGATGTCATACTTAGACGCCCACTTATTACTTAATAATCTTAAATCGTTTATCATACATGTATTGTAATGGGGACCTTCCTTTAACATCCCTAAACAAAAGGATCGGCCCCAACTAACTGGCAACACGCAGAGCAGTAGTCGATCTTGCGCTTTGTAAACCATAGACGTGATTGTTGACACTCCGTATGATTGATTGATTAATGCCAAAATTAATCCGCAGTTTTGTTGGCCTTCTCTGGATTTGCAATAACGCAACGTGCTGACAGAGTCAGTAGCGTACATAAAAATAAATAGATCATAACCGAGAAAAGAATTACTCTAAATATTGAGTGAGCAAAAATATTCATTTCTCAATATTCCCAGGTTTATCTTCGTAATGTTCCTACTATTCAGCCACACAATTGAGAATTTTCTAAAATTTTTACATAATAAGGAGTAGTAATTTGTTGGTACTTTATTGATAACTTATTCTACGGGTATCATACTCAGATTATGAGAGCTGAATGAATTTATTGTTTTTTTGTGATTACTGTTGCAGAAGCCTTCTGGGAAACTTTTAGTAAATTTTCGATGTCCGAGATGACTTTTCTTGTTCCCTTGATTCATTGGAAAAATGTTGAGTAGTAGTATAAATGGCACCTTCTGAATCAGAATTTTGTAAAATCTAACGGAAACTGCCATCATGAGTTGGAATATTTCCTCAAATCAGAGCATGCAATAAATCTCTTAGCTATTTTCATTCGTTCTTATCGTAAGAATTGATTTATTTATAATATTCTAATATCATGTTTTTTAACATTTAGGTGCTTTATTACCTCAATAAGTCCAAATCTGAGATCAAAAGAAATCACCTGATATATGAGCAAAGAATTTTTTGTAAAGTATATTTGGGCTTTCATTTTTTGGTGGTAATCATATAGATACTTACTTGAAAATATACCAAAGTTCAAATATTAATCATTGATTCTAACTTCTGCTTCACTTGAATTATTTAACTTTTAAAGTAATTCTTAGCTCTAATGACTTTTCTACTATAATCGTTGTAAAATATACTCATATAATTATATAATTATTTCCAGGATGAAACATCTGAACAGGATGCTATTCCTCAATGAAACCTCAGAAGACTTTTGATAAGAGTCTACTCTAATATAAATGAAACAGACTACAATCTCCTGCAAAACTTCAAGATTACCATCATCACCACATGATGATCAACTCGAAGAAATATGTGACAGGTTATCCTCAATGTCGAAATATCAAACAATAATTCACAGGCGTTAGAAATAATTTTTAGAATTTTATATACCTACAATAAAAAAACTCGTGAGCCCGAGAGCTTCATCACTAAGGTCATATTTTTCGAAATGCACCGCGTCGAGATGCGATTCTAACGAATCGAATTATATTTTGAAACATAGCAAACCGACTTGAAACGTAGAAATCAATTTATTTTATTTTTAAAAAAATCGCAAATTGATTCGTGGTTAAAGAAGAAAGTTTGAACCAAAAGGAAAGTACCTCAACATCAACACAATCCACGTAACAAATTTCAACCTGTTATTGCAAAAAACTTCGCGAAGTGCATCTCTTATACTGAAATCGAGATATAATTGGAACGGAATAGTCACCACGAAATGCAGAAACTTTTTCAAAAAGTTTTGATAAAGCCACGAATGTCGTGGCGAAACGTCAACTTTTTAATAAAATCGAGTTCTTTGAGATTCAACAAGCCTGTTATTGCTAATAATTATCAGAAGATTATATATATATATATATATATATATATATATATATATATATATATATATATATATATATATATATATATATATATATATATATATATATATATGATGCTTGATGAATAGTAATACATTTAATACGGATTGTTATTCATTGTTCCCAATATATATTTTTATGTTAATTTTGTTATTAGAAAATATATTATATGGAACATATACCTGCATGGTGAATAAACTTGCCTATTATTTGATACATAAACCCCGTTTCAGCCTTGTTTACCACGACATATCTCATTTTCTCAATGAATATATACTTTTACTCTCGAATAAAATCAACAAACTAAGTTATATCAAAAGGAGTATCTTGACATTAACCTCTAGTACGCCACTGATGCGTTCCGTTACACACTTCAACCTAAATTAAATTGATTGATATGTTACGTGGTTCGGAAGGATCTGATTCAAATGAAGGATTGATTTTATTTCATTGTGGCTGGGTATTCAGTTCTGCCATACGCTTCTAACCTTGGTCCTCTTTCATTCGATGTTAATAGGGTCATTTGGTATATCGATCATCACCTAAGATTAAACAATAAGAAAGTTTTTCCGATATTTTCAATAACTGATTTTTATTAAAAGTCCTGGTTCAAAAGGCAGGATCCTAGAGATAATCTGATTATTTAAAAAATCCACAGTTTTAATATTCCTGAAATTCTGGAAACTCATTTGATTCATGAGAATTATACGTTGATATATGGCACTTCACTTATTCATTTCCTCGGCGAACACTGTTTCTGGAACAAAGTATCTTATTGCACGTTACACTCCAGACACTAGGCGAATGGGAAGCTAGACCTAAATATGATAAAACGTAATGTAAACATAACAAACGCATGTTTTATTTCAGTGATGAATAAGTCAATATGTGAATTAAAATCTATGTCATTTTTTTTCAGCCGTGTGAATATACTGGGGAGTATTATATTAAGCTAGAATTAGCTATTTATTATAGTTTATGTTTGATTTAAAATTGATAGATAGAGAATGATTTTAACAAAAAGCTCTAAAGGCGCTGTGCTAGTGCGCGGCGAAACTGCCTATAATTCGGATTATGGTGTGGGAAAACCTGTAACAAAAAAGACTAAGAGTACTGGAAATATGGAACCTCCAAAAATTCCGAAACAAAATGTGATCAAGAACAACAAAAAGGTCGATGTGAATAACTTATTAGTGTGTCATTTCGGAGATGAGTGGAAAACTGATCCACGTCGAAGTTTTTACAAATTCGTCATAGAACAGGACACAGTTCCAGAAAACGAAACCGTCGATGATGAAACTTCGTTTCTGTGTGAGAATGTCGAAGAGGACGTGGATCTTTCTATTTAATTAGCTATTTTCAATTTTTTGTCAGCTACCCTCTGTTTGTTCATTGTAGTTTTTCTGACTGAATTTTATCTTATTTTATTTTTATATAATGAATAAAAATAAAAATAATTAATGAAAAATGATCTTACGGTATTTCCGAATTGAAAAAACTCCAATTGTTGATTTTAAAGTGGACAAAGTCCAATTGTTATTTTCATAACGTACAATCTCCAAATTTTTTTTCAAAATAACTTTGATGTTTTTGAAAATTTTAAGCCAAAAATTGGTACAGTAACTCTTAGATGTGACATAAATACAATACAAAAGAAAAAGTACCTTAAATTGTATGTGTTAATGAATTAATCGTTTTTTTCTCCTCCTGAGAATTTAGGAAAAATGGAGAATGTACACTTTGAAACTATACCCCTCATGGAACAAATATAATGTACACCTAAATTAAACCATACATCCCTAGCTCTGTGCGCCAAAAAATCTTAATGGAACCCAAATGATTAGCACCACTAAAATAGCTATGTTGAATTGTTTAATAATGGGTAACATTTTAAATTTCATATGTCTACCGATATTACTAAATGTTAAGCCTTCGTGATGTACATGAATGAATATTCGCCCTATGCATTTATATGTAGTCTTTCTCGAAAAAAACTACTTGTGCGTCAAATAATTTATTCAGTTACTTCAAAAACAGAATATGTGCCTGACACTTGTTGAACTACAAACTGAAGTGAGGAGGAAAATGAAGAAAAGTAGTACCAATCAAATCTAAGAAAGCCGAAATAGTTCAATTTTTAATTTTGTGAATGTTGTGTTTGATTTCATGCCAAAGAATTACATTGTTTTATTTCCCAGAATTGGGTAGACCTAATAAGTTTCATTTGCTTTTTTGTTTTGTGTTTTGTGTTACTGCTAAATAATATAAGACACTGACGAAAATTAGATATCCAGGTATCATGTCAGAATTAAATTGGGAATAAAATTTATTGAAGATTAAGCATTTTTAGCCTAAAAAAGTTATTTTTAGGAACAAATAATATAAAAGACTAGCATTAGGTGAATATTTGGTTTTCATTCTAATATTATATATGTATTTTCTTAATTTTGGTGAGGAGGATACAAAAGATATTTTTTGTACTAAAAGATTGGGTAAATTTGTTAGACTGTTAAAACCACCCATATATATATATATATATATATATATATATATATATATATATATATATATATATATATGTATATAAATACTTATTAGATTTCCATGTGAATATTGTTACGTTGAACATGGCCCAAATGGCAATATTTTGTTGTTATAGGTACTAAATTCTGAATAAACTTTGCCCTTCTGAAAGAATCAATATTTTGAAAATTCTCAATTTTCACTCGAAGTAGTGCATATATTCCTACATAACTGAATTTTTGTTCATTTAATTACTCCCAAACGTGAATTTATTCCAGTGTGCCTGCTATTTTATGAATAATACATCTAATCATATATATTCCACATTTTTCGTAAACATCCCGATGAGAAATCTATGTCAATTGAACCATCCGTTCAATTTGGATTTTGAGATAAATACGATTACATATTTCTAATATATATATTGTCAGTAAATGGAGAATTGGAATCTACGTCGAATTAAGTCCTACGCATTGTAACAGGATTTGTATTGGCAGAGCTAATAACAAAGGAGGAACCGATAATGTTTTCTTTTGGTCTGTAGATAATCTAGTTAGTGTAAACTGGGGTCTGTATGCGGTCAGCTGCCTTTATTTGATTAGAGAATGAAAATTCTACCCCTACGAATATGTGTTAGAGCTACTGTGTGATGATGCTTATAAAATAGTGAAAGTATAACCGCAAAAAATCATAATTTTACTGTGAACGTGGTATATATTGATGATGCAAGTATATATTGAAGAATCAGACTCTGGTTCTCATCAGAGGTCTCAGATTATTTCTAGCAATGTACAAGTATATTGTTTCTCTTGCGTTGAAGACTACTGATGTCAGCTGCAATGACTGTAATGATACTTATAGTAATAATGTTATACTACATATTTATTTTGTTCATTGAGCTTTACTTGTTGAAAATACTTTAATTTATTGAAATTGCATGCTTCACATAGGTGATGATTTATTCTAGCATTTGATTCTGTGAATGGATTAAATACATTGATTAAGCTTATACAAACATTCTTAATGAATTTGTAGAAGTCACATTGTTTTAGCCGATACTAGTGGCCGAATAAGGGAGAAATTCAATAAGTAAGCAGGAAGTTCAACCTCAATTGAATTCCAGTCTCCTTTGCCATTTTCTCTAGTTAATCTTGATCTTCGCTTATAGTTTTTAGTTATATATTCACCGAAAATAATAGACTATCTCACTCTATCGAAAATCAACATTGAGTAACAGCAGTCCTTCTGAAATCCGTGTTATAACTCCTGGATCACTATTTTTGAGGTTTTGGGGAGGACTTTGTATGTTCTTGGGTCAGAACAAAATTCTAAAAATCTGGGTAAATTCATAGTTTTGGCTTCTCTAAACTTTAGGAAACAGATTGGTCGCGATATGAATGAGTCGAAAAATTTCGAAACTGTGAAAAAAAATGTGGGAAAGATTGGTTCAAGCTTTCGCGACCATCAGTTGATGAACTAGTCAGAAGGTTGAATTTCCGACTCTTTGAACTAGTATTGTCCTGTTTCGGGTTTAAGGGCCGTCCACTCGTGCTAGCGAAGCGTTAGGAAGAATTTCCAACCGACGACGGCCCTTGAATCCGAACCAGGACAACAATAGTTTAAAGAGTCGGAAATTCAACCTTCTGAGGAGGGTGTATGGAATATTTTTGCATCCACAAACACTCTTGAAATTGATTTAGAGGATTGAAAATTTGGACGTCAATTAAGTTAATGTTGGGTAAGTACCTTCTGACGGTACAAACTTATTTCTCTAACCGCCACCATTTTTATGTATAGATTTCCTGTTTCCTCATGGTTTTTGAGGTTTTGTGCAACTCCACAGCTTCAGCAGATTGACATCAAAGGTTGGGTAAGTGGATTGAGATGATGTTAGGGAAGTATTATTTGGAGTATTCCACAACCGCTGTTTTTCAAATGTAGAGATTCTTCATTTCGTCTTGGTTTTTAACGTTTTGCTTAGCTATACCGCTCCTGAAAATCGACTTAGGTTGATAATTTATATATAAATACACACAAAAATGAGGAGAAAATACGACGATATATGCTTAGCTCTGCTGCTCGCGCGTTGTTTCTCACGTAAGCACTTAAAAATGATATTGAGTAGACATCAACTATTCCATCGAAAATTATTCTAATTAACCACAGATAGTTGGTTCATTATCTGTGTTAGATTGAGCATTCAACCGATTGAGTTATTATCAAATTATTTCATGCAAAATTGAAGATGATTATGTAAATGATCATCATGATGAAAAATATTCGGCTTCCAGTATTTGTTCATGAGATAGGTGAAATGAATAATGAATCTGATCTCTATCGACCACCTAATTCAATAGCAATCACAATTCGTATTAGCTCCGTCAGTCAGTAATACGATGAAGAGGTGAGCTATGTTCAATCATCGGTAACATGCCGAAGCGATGTCTCTCCGCCCGTTTCTGGTTCGGGTGGCGGTAGTCCGGGAGCGGCTACACGCCGCAATCCGCCGCCCTGTCATCAGCACTTGCGAGCGACGTTGTTAGCGACTGAGATATGACGATCAGATGTTGGGTTACATGCCCGGAAAGGGCTAATCAACGTACCGCGAAGTTAACACACCATTATTGGAACCGCAAACATTCATCCCACCGTGACGTTAGCTGATTGAGCTTTGATGGCTGCAGTGACAGATAGAGGCGCATGAAATTTAATGTTTGACTCAAGATTAAGAAATGAATTGGGATATTCAACAGAGTTTTTTATGAAGTGTATAATTACCTATATCTCAAAAATTTTACAAATCAGCACACTAACAAATTCCATGGGACCGCGGTGCAATTTGAAAAATATGAACATAGGTATATAGATATAATAGATCAAGAATGGTCTGTATTGATCGTACAACAGTAAGACCCATACAGCGTTTGCTCTTAGTTGTTAGTGCACGCTATTGCGTTCTTCTGTTGTTTATTATCTCTTATTTTATGAAGAAGAGGTATTCATTCATATATATATATTTATTTCTTGATTCTGCTATGTATTCAATAGTATCGGTATATAGTTACGGTTTTATACGTAGCATAACTGCTAATGGAGGAGAGACGCGCAAATATAAGATTAATTTATTTATTTTTAATATATATAAAAATCTAATAAAAACTTCTGTTTTTTAGTTTCGAAATCATTACTTTTTAAATTTTTGATAAATTAGTCGCATCACACATATATATCATATATAATATAAAATATAAATATATAATTATAATATTATATATATATATAAATATATATATATATATATATATATATATATATATATATATATATATATATATATACCATATATATATATCATATATATATATATATATATATATATATATATATATATATATATATATATATATATATATATATATATATATATATATATATATATAATATATATATATATATATATAATATATATATATATATATATATATATATATATATATATATATATATATTATATATATATATATATATATATATATAATATATATATATATATATATATATATATATATATATATATATATATATCGCGAAATTGTTTGATGGCTATGAAAAACGTTATATTATTTTTTATGTTATATATTATTTTATTCAATAATTTATAAAGTGAAGTAACGAAATTAGTCTCAATAGCTTTACACATAGATTTTCATATGGTAACGCATGTATCGCCTCTTCCAGAGTTTCTTGAGACACTGTCCGAATATATAATTGATAAATACTTCACAAAAATAATATACTTATAGGTATCCCATTTTTGGGTACCTTTGCGTGGTATCTCCGTTATTTTTGAAGATAGAGGGATATGCCTTTAACAAAATTGTAATAATAGCCCTTTTAGTTTTTAAGATACAGGGCATTTTTGAAAATGTTGCATTTTGTGACCTCCCTAGTATCTGCGTTATCCTTCAACTTATCGAAAAGGTAAAATAACATTTTCATAAATTTTTTTTCTTAGAATGTAGTAGTGTAGATAATTTTGGCTGCATATTTACTATTTTGAGTTATAAAGCAAAGTTATGTTTTTTTTTTAATAGAAAAATCCTGTATATTTATAGTCTATAACATTTTTTTTACCTTTTCAAAAATGTATAACAGTATGCACTTATTCTCAGAAACACGCAAATAAATGACAATTTTCTGAAATTAAATCCATAATTTAATAGTTGGCCATAGATATTGATTATGACAAGAAACAAAAATAAATGTCGAATATTCCCTATCGGGTTTTGGATCGACTTTTGGTTTGTAAAGCTGTTTATTTTCGTTCTTTTGGTATTAGTATTGAATTGCTATTTATCAATGTCCCTGAATAATGGCAGCGTATGAAAAAATATGATATGCTGGTATATAGGTATGTTTTATACAGTGTAATGAAAATTCTGAAGAAGATCGGAATTATATTTCCAAAGGTGAGTAAGCCATTGTAGCTATGAAAATCTCTATCATCATTCCTATTTTTCTCTTGTTAGATATCCAGAAAGAAGGCAACCGCTTTTTGAGATATTTGCTCGTTTAAAAGCAAATTCAGTTGTTCACCAGCATGCTAAAACATACAAGAAAGAGAACAGGGAAAGAATAGATAAAGATAATTTGGAATATACGGAAGAAACACCTTCGTCCTCGTAGAAAAATTGAGAGATAAATTGGTGTACCAAAAACTGACTACTATTACATTTGCATCCTGGCGATGCCGAGCGCCGGGCACTGTTTTGCCAGTGGTATTTGCAACAAATCGATGCTAACGATTTATTTGGCAGTCTTGTTATCCGGTCAGACGAATGTTTTTTATCAAGTGCTGGCAGTTTTAGTCGTCACAATACCAGGAACTGGCATAGTGAAAATCAAGGGTACAACTAGGATGCTTTGGAGTTGGGGTGTCCTGTTTTATTTTAGGGAGACATATAGTTTATAGGATATATAGGAAGGAGGTCTTACAGCACATAGATTCCTAGAAATTCTTGAGGAAGTTATTCCAAAACTGCTCAAAAACATTCCATTATCGTAACATAATGCTGTTCACCTACAGCAAGATGATGCCCACAGTCATAACTCTAGGCTCTTAAGGGCCTTTCTTGATAATAAGTTTCCTTAAAGATGAATAGGTACCAACGGACCTGTTATATAGCCTCCTCGATCACCAGATCTCTCAATTTTAGATTTATTCATGGAGTTATATACAAAATGAAGTATATAAAACACGATATGGCGGCATTGCAGAACTTCGAGACGCAATTCATCTAGGCTTTGGAAAGCTGCGAATGAAAACAATGGTTCTGTTGAACGCTATTCAAAGAATTACCAAAGATTTGCCAATTTTAGAGCAAATGGTCTTAATTTTGAATATTTTTAATAATTGTTACTTTACGCTACAAACTGTTTTTACAAATTAAAATTAAAAAAAGATATATGGGTATTTTTGATCAAAAGCTACCTTTATGCAAGGTATCCAATTATTCGTTAGTAATACGTAACTTTCACTTGTTTATTTTTGTTTTCCTTCGCTTAATATTAAATTATGCATTTAATTTTAGAAAATTGTCATTTATTCGCGTATTTCTGAGAAAAACTGCATACTATTATAAATTTCTGAAAGTGTAAGAAAAAGACCAATTTTATAGTCTATAAATATACAGGGTATTCCATTTAAAAAAACATTTTTCTGCTTTATAACTCAAAAATGGAAAATATGTTATAAAAATTATCGACACCACTGCATTCTACGGGAAAAAAATCTATAAGAATGTTGTTTTACATTGCCGATAAGTTGAAGGATAACGGTGATACGACGGGGATCACACAATGCAACATTCTAAAAATGCCCTGCATCTTGAAAACTAAAAATGCTTTTAAAATTTTGTTAACGGCATTTTAAGTTTTACAAAAAAGTAGCACAGTGTCGCTAGAACTGCAACTCTCTATCTTTAAAAATAACGGAGACTCCCCGTAAAAGTACCCAAAATGGGAAACCCTGTACTTTATTTCCAAGATGCGTTTAAATGGTTTTAGTAATTTGTATATTGATGATCGGTAGTACTGCACTGAGAAAGATAATAAAATAAGTACTACAATTTTTGGAAGCTGATGAAATTTTTACAAAGCTATTTCAATATGAAAACTGAATCTCCGTTTCAAATTTTTTGTTCAATACCTGAACTTGTACAAGTTATCGTAAGTATATATATATATATATATATATATATATATATATATATATATATTTATATATATATATATATATATTTATATATATATATATATATATATATATATATATATATATATATATGTTTATATATATATATACGGCGTGGAATAGATATTGTAAGATGGTAAGAATATAGTAAAACTACATCAAGTAAAATTCATTATGTTTTTGATTGTTTCAAGTAGTACCTATTATAAGGTATTTTCAATGAATAAAGTTATTATTGCTTATGATAATTTACCAAATGGAATAACTGCTCAACTAGTTATCACTGTAGGTACTTTACGATGGCTTTATTGGTCCAAAAAGACTTATTGTATCTTGTCACCAGTAGTAAAAATAGACAAAGAGACAGAGAGGAGATGTGTATTGGAAAGAACAAACTCTGTCTTATACAAAATATAATCTCAGAGTAGCAGAGAGGTGATAAAATACATGGAAATAAATATTTTGAGCCAACAAAGGTTCATCATTTTATAAATGCCTTTTTTCTTTTAGTCCATGAAACCTTCCATATTGTCTCAATATCATGAATTAATACTTATCAGCTTCCTATGATTTTTTGAACGAAATTTAATCAGCCTTGTTTTCTATCTCCAAGTACCTACCTTATGGAATTATATTCAACATAATTGAATGGAAACGAAACGAAATAATGTTAAGCTGTGCATTAGTACAGGTAAACGTTTCATACCTTTGGAAAGATGTTACTTTTTACATAAGCATGATGTTTATCTAATTTTAAGTTATTAATACCTTTATGAATTACATCTCTATGAATCTTTCAAATCAAAAATTATCAACCTTATATTCTTTGAAGAATTAAGAATCTATCGAGAATAATATATCTGTCATTATAAGATAACCTTTATTCCACAGTTAGTAGGTACCTAAAATCTTTTGCGACGAAAATGTTGTACTGTCCAATTCTCATTATAAATTATTTTTCAAAATTGAAATTTCTGTATATAATCTATATCGACCGGGCTAGATATTTCCTAGAAAAATGAAATTAATATTTTCTTTGCTGTATTTTACGTATTTTCACTCAATTTATCATAGGTAATGTGAATCTTGAAGATCATGTGAAACTTCTTATATTATTGCAACATTATCCAAACATAGTGCCTACCTACAAGCCTGTCCAAGCCGAAGAAAATGTAGAATGAACTTTTTTCTTTTTGTTTCCTTTGCAATTACCTAGATAAAATTTTACGTAGGAATTTAGGTAAAAATTAACCCAAAATTTGTGTATCTTATAATTCTTTTAAGCTATATATATATATATATATATTATATATATATATATATATATATAATATATATATATATATATATATATATAATATATATAAATATATATATATACATATATATATATATATATATATACTATATATTATATATATATATATTATATATATATATATATATATATATAATATATATATATACATATATATATATATATATAATATATATATATATATATATATATATATATATATATAATATATATAGGTATATATATAATATATATATATATATATATATATAATATATATAGATAAATATATATAGATATATATATATATATATATATATATATATATATATATATATATATATATATATATATATATATATATATATACATACATCGGTTAGGTCTGATAATCGGACAACATCTTTTTTTCATCACCCTGAATATTGAGTCAAGGGGTGGTCGGTCCACCCCTTGATTTTTATTTTTCAGACAAAATTTTCTGTTCTATTTTTTCATGATATATAAATTCAAACATACATACAACGCTAAATTTTCACCCCTCTACAATGAACCCCTATTTCTTATTTGTTAAACTTCTCCAAAATGGCTAGACCGATTGTCATGAAATTTTGTGTGTATAAGGGTTAGGTCTGAGAATCGGACAACATCTATTTTTCTGTTCTATATCTTTTATGATACAGCATTCAAAAATAGATACAACTCTAAATTTTCAACCCTCTACGATCAACTCCTATTTTTTGTTTGTCAATTATAAACTTCAACTTTCTGGCAAGATTTTTATTTTTACTTTGTTATGACTCAGAATGGAAAAATTCATATTAATCTCGATTTTTTACCCTTCTACGATCAACCCCTATTTTTCCATCGCAATTTTCATTTTTTGTTATGTTATCCACAGATCCGCAATAGGGTTGCAAGATGGCAATCGAAATTAACAAAAGTCGGTCTGAGAATAGGCTGTAATATATTTTTACCCCTATAATAATATAATAAAGTGATTAGGCTGGTTCACCACAGACATTTTTATAAATTTTTTGGACAAAATTTTTTATTTTCATTTTTTTATGATGTTGCATTAAAAAATACATTTAACTCTTAATTTTCACCTTTCATAATTTAACCCTCGGTTACTCGCGCCGAATTACTTGAACTTTTTCCCGCGCGGTGTATTTTGCACACCGCTCTAAATTTAGCTTGTTTTCAAGTAAAATGCTATTCGTTTGTTGATGGTATTTTATATTAAAATTAAACATTATAAATAATATAGTTTGTACGAACAAGTTAAACATATTAAAAATATATAGAAACATGATATTAACGAACAAAAAAAAACTAACGAAAACGAGATTAAATTTAAAACCCCTTTAATCTTCTTCAGATTCTTCCCCTTGGCCTAAATTATGGCAAGTTTGACATTTTATCACAGCCGTAGTATGTTCTTTGCACACAAAATTTTGACACGATGAACACCTTATTGTAGTTACTCTGTTTTTAGCGCGTCCACATAATACGCAACGGCTTCTTATTTTTGGTGGTGGTGAACGTACTGTCATGAGAGTAAACACTCTCTGTTCAAGGTCATCTTCCTCATCGTCTAGAATTTTCTCATCTGGAATTCCAGCCTCCAAGAAGGCCCTCATTACCCCCTCGGTTAGGCATTAGGGATTTCTTACGGGAATAAAAGACCTAAAATCATAAAAATAAAAAAATAAATAAAAAATATTTTGCTTAACTATAAGCGGGAATACTTGCAGACGACAGAAATACCCGTACGTAACACCATCACACAATAAAATCAACGTATTTGTATAAAACATTGAATACTTATATTATTTACCCAATTTCCCGCGCGGTGTATTCTATGCACCAACGTGGCAACAAATTAAAATTTACGTAAAAGCACACAGATCAGTCGGGCGTTTTGCGTGTAACTGATTCTTTACATTCCATATATATATATATATATATATATATATATATATATATATATATATATATATATATATATATATATATATATATATATATATATATATAATATATATATATATATATATATATATATATAACAGAGGATTTTATTTATAAAAATTTTCATTAAAAACGGCTACTTCCATATAAACGAAACTATACCGATAATTTTTGCTTTACTTGTTTAATATTTTCCCAAAACTAATTTTCTTTTTTAATATTAATTTACTCTTTCTGAGATCTCTCGGATGGAATTAATCGCCTCCGTGGCAAAGTTTGACCAAATCTCCCATACCGGAGAGTTCAAACAATAAACCACAAATAAGTGATTTTCTTCCATAACAGAGGATTTTATTTATTAAACTATTTTCATCTCCAAATTTTCAATCCATTACTTAGCTACGCCGTTCTGATGAGGACCAAAGAGTCCAAAAAACGTGTCAACGGCTGCTTCCAGATAAACGTTCTATACCGATAATTCTGCTCTACTTTTTTAATATTTTCCCTTGACTAATTTCTTTTCTGTTAAATAAATAGTACCCTATTATTATTATTTTCGAACATTACATAGGTAAAGGTTTCTGTAGTTTCCCTTGCCTTCTAATGATAACAATTTTGAATGTTAATATTAGACTGAATAGCACGTAATAAATAACAAAGAACAACCACATCCGAAAGAATTTTTAACAAGACAGATCAATCTTATCTATTCAATTTTTTCAAGTCAATAAATGTCAAAGAATTTTCAATTTTTTTCAAAAGTTTTGAATAACTATGAATGTCGTAGTGAAACGTCAACTTATTAATTAAATCGAGTTTTTAAGATTCTACCAGCCTGTTATTGCTAATAATTATCAAGAGATTATATTATTATATATATTATGTATATATATATATATATATATATTATGTATATATATTATACTATATATATATATATATATATATTATATATATATATATATATATATATATATATAATATATCTATATATAATATATATATATATATATATATATATTATATATATATATATATATATATATATATTTATATATATATACATATATAATATATATATATATATATATATATTATATATATATATTGGTAGTTCCTTCTTACAATTGAGAGTGAACAATCATATGTGGAGAAACTTCGTTTATTATTGCAACATTATCCAAATGTTATAAAAATCAATAAAGTTTATTTCTCTCTCTCTCTTCTCTCTCTAGTGCCTATACCTACAAGCCTGTGCAAGCCGGAAGAAAATGTAGAATTGAACTTACATATGATCTTTTTGTTTTCTTTGCAATTAACTAGATAAAATTTTACGTTGGAATTTTAAGTGAAAATTAAACCAAAATTGATGTATCTTATAATTCTTTCAAGCTATATATATATATATATATATATATATATATATATATATATATAAAGATAGATATATATATGTTATATATATATATATATATATATATAGGTATATATATATATATATACATATATATAATATATATATATATATATATATATATATATATATATATACATATATATATATATATATATATATATATATATATATATATATATATATATAGTATATATATATATATATACATTTATATATAATATATATAACATATATATATTATATATATATATATACATATATATATATATATATTATATATATATATATATATATATATATATATATATATATATATGTATATATACATATATATATATATATATATATATATAAATATATATATATATATATATATATATAATCTCTTGATAATTATTAGCAATAACAGGCTGGTTGAATCTTAAAAAACTCGATTTTATTAAAGAGTTGACGTTTACTTCGATATTCTTAATTGAAATTTCTTTGACATTTATTGATGTGAAAAAATTGAAAGAATAAGGCTGCTTTGTCATGCTAGTTATTATTATATTACTATTCAGTCTAAATATTAACATACAAAAATGTTATGAATTAGATTGGTAAATCTATATATATATATATATAGTATATATATTATATATATTATATATAGATATATATATATATATATATATATATATATATATATATATATATATATATATATATATATATATATAATATTATATATATATATATATATATATATATATATATATATATATATATATATATATATATAGATATTATATATATATATATATAATATATATATATATTATATATATATATATATATATATATATATATATATATATATATATATATATATTGTGTGTGAAAAATCATATTATTTTTGTAGAAAAACATGAGTTTCTTGATTACATTGCAGAAAGCCATTACATGCACTCGTCAGCTGACGATGATTTTCTAATGAATAACATACGTACCTTTTATTTATGACTGCCTAATCAGAAAACTTATGAATCACTCAAAAAAATAGTATTGCATACTATTATTCCACATGTCCTGAAATCCTATGTAGGTAGGCAAACCAAACCTGTAAACATAGGTATGTTCTCTGTTAGGTACCTTAATATCGATATACTATAGTGATAATGATTTCTTATTGAAAAACACATTTTGAAAACGCTATTGCTGCAAAAAATACTAATCGTCAGCTAACGAGATTGAAGAGACATCCAGAATTTCGTGTTCCAGAAATAAAAACACTCACAAGAACATGTGGTGTCTGGTAAAGTCACCATTGTACCTAATTAAAAGGTTTTCAATTGTTGGAAATTAATTTTTATTGCATCTTTTCAGCGCCTCAATCGCACTTTGTAACTTCTCAGTTTTATCTTATAAATCGGAAACAAAGTGTAACTTCGCCCATAGCAGCAGTCATCGAGTTCATAGAATTCCAAAAGCTGTTGGGTGGAATTCAAAATTCATTTCATGTCTATTTCACTATTATTATTACATAATAGTTTTTGAAATGGTTCAAGAGTATTTGTGTGCCGTGTAGGGGAAAGGGCGTGTGGGTGTGGCGCCTCGAAAACCATTAACCAAGATTAACATTTTTCATGTTTGTTGCCACTATTGCCAAGATTATTTTTGTTACAAGATTGACATAGATCGTCAGTCTAGGGTGGTTTAACCCCTAAACCCCTATATCGCTGCGCCACTGCTATTTTATACCCTGACTGACTTTGTAGGTAGGTATAGGTAGGCTTGCCATACGTCCCGGTTTGGCCGGGACAATCTCGGTATTTTGCTCTGATCCCGGTGTCCCGCCCGGTTTGATCGATGTCCCGGAAAACGGATGTAAGATGTAAAAAGTAATGAATAATGGCTGTAAGTAGTTTAATTATAAAAACAGGCATATGAGAAGGTGAGTGCTACCTAGAGGAAAGGTGCACACTATCACATTATCGAGAAAAGAGACGAGAGCGCTTTGCTCTGAAAGCACAGATTAACATTGTCAAACTTATTAATAAATGTTTTTTTTACATTGACTAAAAAAGATTTTTTAATTGTTTTTGTTTCTGCAGTTGGACAAATAAATTTAATAAGACTTGGTGATTGTTCAATTAAACAATTTTATGAAGTTTTTTAAATTTTATTTTATGAACACTTCTTTCTAGAAAGATCGGACAAAATTATCATTAAAGAGGAAAAAGTATATATTTTTGAGTATCAAATATTCCTTTTTCATTTTTAAAACGTGTGTAGAACTAACAATAATTCAGGGTTCAAGATTCCCCCTATCCCTTCACTTGCGAGGATTAAAACAAGTCTTAAAACTCTTGCTACTGATTTTTTAAAAATTTTCTAGGGAAGTACCCCGCTCTATCGGGGGGTATACCCCCTCTGATAAGGCCATGCAATAATAATGGGTCCCAGTTTCACTCACCAAAAATATGGCAAGCCTAGGTATAGGTATCTATCCTTTGAATAAGATAATGAGTATATCTACACACAAATGAATAATAATTTCAATTATATATGAACGAAAAGGGACACAATAATTCAGTATTTTGAATTTATAACATTGTGAGGAAGTATTAGGTAAAATCACATTCAATTTAAGTGTAGTTCTTTCTCCAAATTCAAACTATGGATTAAGCTTATCTCAATATTCTTATACAAGCAGTCGTGGCCGAGCGGTTAAGGCGTCTGACTAGAAATCAGATTCCCTCTGGGAGCGTAGGTTCGAATCCTACCGACTGCGGAGATACTCTTTTCATCTATATAATATAGGTATATATAATAGTAGTATATTTTTTGAATACATTTCAATCAATTTGAAAATTTAATTTTCTCAGCTTTGACTCGCGCGAAAACGTCGATTATTTCGTAATAATAGATTTCTTGGAATAGTTGAGCTGAGTGCATCGTTGGTAAGGAAAAAAGTTGAAACCAACGAAGAAACACACCTCAACATCAACTCGATCCACTTACCAAATTTCAAAAAGGTTGAAACTACCAAAAGGCAATTCCTCAACATTAACTACGAAGTTCGAACCGTCTAACTCAATCTGCACAAGCTGTGAAGTTTGGCAAATAATCAAAAACCACGAAAAAACAATAGATATTTATGTAAAAATGGTGGCGGTTGAAAAAATTTAACCAAATTTTGACACAACGGAAATAATCCCATTTACGAAATTTCTGCTCATTCGACTCATTTGGGACCCGCTGGAGATGCCATTATATATAGGACATAAAAATTTTTTCGAAAATCGTGGTCTAAGATTTCTAAAAAACTACTACCACAACTGACTACTTTCCTTCGATACACTGCAATAGTAGTTAGATATATATTTTATGGGAAGATACGAGTAGAAATACGTAGACCATGTTAACATTTGGGTTAACATCTCGAAAACTCCGTGAATGGAATCAATACATTGCACATTTTTCTAAATCTTCCTTATTTACCAGGGAATCTTCTCATTCCTACTGATAATAAGCACATAGATGCAACTAATTATATCCTAAGTTAACCGCTTCAATATATTTATTTCGGCTTGCATACTTAAATTTAATGAAATGATTAGAATTGAAGATTTTTGCAAATATGAGGATTATCGACTGATTTTTTTTTCGATTTCAGATGTAAATTTCAATTTCTATTTTTTTCAATTTATTTTGATGATTCAAATAATTTAATATGGAAAAAAGTGCAATTACATTATAAACAAACATATTGACTCTTAAATGAATACCAGAATGATTTTTAATACGTCTACCTATATCAGACATCATATAAACATAAAAATGATCGTCTAGGACGATGTTCCACTTTTTCCTCTGTGCAACTTATGAAAAATTGAATTATTTACCATATTTTGTTGAGTTGTTGAATAACTGAATCATGAGCCAGCTTGACTTACAATTCTCAGTTAGGTAGTCACCCAAATGAATCAAAATCAAGAAAATGAGCAGTCGTGGCCGAGCGGTTAAGAGAAATCAGATGCCCTCTGGGAGCGTAGGTTCGAATCCTACCGACTGCGTCTGAAATGCGTTTTTGCTTAGTAAAATTGAGGAAGGTTGATATACTATCATCCTATAACTATTTTAATTCGTTAAAAACTAATTCTCTTACAAATTTCTAGTTCATTATGAATACGACACGTATCTAGAAACTGTCTAGAAACTCTTAAATTGAATTCCTTTCGTATTAAATTGCACTCAAAAAAAGTCCCTGCCCACTACACTGAAATTTTTGTTGAATATTTCTATGGAGCTATTCACTGAATACCTTGTCTTTTTGATTTGTTCTTTAAGTCGGTAATTTTGAAGGCGGGCAACTGATATTTCCAAGATTATAATATCCTTAGGATTATGGTGGTCAGTATCCCCGCCTGTCACGCGGGAGACCGGGGTTCGATTCCCCGCCGTAGAGGAAATTATTTTATCATTTCATCATAAGGATTACGTCAGTGGTAACTAACAACAAATTAGGAAATGCATCACTTGTGTCCTTAGCTCCAATTTTCTCATTGCTGAACCCTGTTTTTGATTATGAATTGCTTATAACAAAAAAAACAATTTCTCTTGCAAATTTCTAGTTCATTATAAATACGACACTTATTTAGAAACTACCATTGGAAAATTAAAATATCCGTTATAAATTTCTTCCAGAAAAACTTCAAATTCAATTCCTTTCGTATTGAATTGCAATTAAAAAAAGTTTTGTGTACCTCCACGTACTGAAATATGCCATACCTTTATGTTAGATTTATCCACGCTTACATAATAGTGTAGGTACTTATATCACAATCATAATAGTATTTATTTCACATAAGACAAGCACATAAAATAATTCTGATAGGTATTCGGTAGTATATATATTTATTGCACTCAATTTCATACATCCTATCATAACAATATTACTTTTGAAATCAACATTGTAGGTACCGATGTTTTCTTTCGTGCAGATTACATATCTTAAATCAATTAATACACTTTAACATTCAGTCTTAATTGCATATCACATTAATTAGTATCTACATTGAAATATATCGCAGTTTTTTTATACTTAAATGATTAATTGGAATATTGCTCGTGGAGACAACAATACTGTAAGAAAACTTATTTAACAAGATTTGAATGTCTAAGATCTTGAGCCCTAAATTTTTTTTTTAATAATCCTATAAAGTATTTATGTTCCTCCGTCTCACTATCAACCCATAACAACCAGCAGCAAATATTTCCAGATGTACACGACAATTATATATTTTCCCCAGTTCCTTTACCAAATTCAAGTCCCTACTTACTTCACTGAAATTTTGTTGTTTATTTCTATGAAGCCGTTCACTGAATACCTTGTCCTTTTGATTTGTTCCTGAAGTAGGTAATTTTGAAGGTGAGAAACTGATATTTCCAAGATTATAGTTTCCCTAGGATTGTCCAGGCGGATCATGATGTCTGGTCTGTTGTGATGGAGTTTTTTCTCGGTTAGTATCTTGCTGCCAGCTCTTATTGGGATGTTACGCAACCCGTACTTTAATTCAACATTTAGTGTTGCCTTTCCAAATTGGAGGCCTTCTTCAATTTCATTGAGCGCTAAGAACACCGTTCTAAGGACCCAATGCACTACATCGTGCCTGTTAGTATGTGCACCTGTGGTACATGCTCACATGGTATGAAGTTTCAGCATTGTTGCACCCTTTGCGACAGTTAGTACTGAGGCTCGGGATGGTTCCAAATCATGAAGCTGTTCTTCTGCTGCTCTATGCAGTAGTGGCAATCTCCAACTAACCATAAGTGGTGAGGAATTTGCAGGAAATAGGACGTTTTTGTAATCTTTCAGCACAACCTTGCCATAGTGCATATTCTCTGCTCAGTCTTTCTCCAGCTCTTCAAAGAACTGCTTTTCAATATGCCTCTTCAATTCTTTACAGCATTTTCCCATATTTTCGAAGCAGTATCGTAATTTTAAGCATTGGTATTTTTCAATTACAAAATCGTGATCACTGAGTGGGTTTCTCTATCCCGCACGTTGTAATTCTATGAATCCTTCTTTCGTTGTCTTCATCTCAGGGTGAGCGTCAAGATGAATCCCCTGAATAATAATGAACCTCTGCTTCTAACTCTATAGATTTTAGCCCCACGCCTCTTTAATTAGTGTTCAGGTATACATGAACATAAGATGTTGTTAATGTTTTTTTGAACAAGTAACTTCCGTTCTTCTTTATCCAGATCTCGGCATTTTTTTATAGTTGGAGTTCTTTTCTTGTTGCCCATTACTTAGTTTGCCCCCGGGATTATGTTGTAGTTGTAGAGGTTTTCTTTTTGCACTGTTGTTAGTCGAAAGTCAAATATCTTTTCTGCCGTTGTGAATATTTTTAATCTCAATGTGTCATTATTACTAGCACCATCCCCCCCCTAAATATTTCTAGCCATCTCTCACTTCCGGCAAAAATGGCGCACCATCCTCTTCGTTCTCATTTTCATTTTCATTGAGCTAGAGGCCTAGTTCCTCTGCTATACTTTTAAGTTCTTGTGTTTGTGTCTCAACCGCTTTTTTGTCCCAGAATGACACTTTATGTCATTCATAAAGGATATTATGTCGAACTTTCCATTCATATCTCTGATTATTTCGTTACTGGTTTAATGTGCTGGCTGTTAACAAGATAAACAGTAGACGACTTATTGAGTCCACTGGTACACTCCTCTTTTGACATTATTGGTCTAGTTCTTTCATTCCCGACTCTCACTCGAATTGACCATTGTTGCATTGTCATTTTCAATAGCCTTCTTATGTTCTTATGTATTAGTAATGTGGATATTAATATCATCAGTTGTTTGTAGCTGACTGAATCATAGGCTTTCTGAAAGACATACCAGGCTGAGTAGTGCTTTTTCCTCCTCATTCTTGCCGATTGAGTGATGGCCTTGTCTGTGAGCATTCCCTGTAGTGTTCCCTACACATTTTTTCTGTTGTTATATACATATTTATTTATTGCACTTCATTTCATACATCATATCATAACAATATTACTTATGAAATCAACAATGTACCGATGTTTTCTTAGGTGCGGATTACATATCTTAAATCAATTAATACATTTTATCATTCAGTCTTTATTGTACATATATCACAGTAACTAGTATCTAAATTGAAATATATCACAGTTATCTTATACTTCAATGTTATATAGAGGTCAGTATACACGCCTGTCACGCGGGAGACCGGAGTTTGATTCCCCGCCGTGGAGGAAATGATTTTATTATTTCTTCATAAAGATTACTCAGTGTACGTGCGCAATTGGTAACTGACAAAATAGGAAAAGCATCCTTTCTGTAATAAGATACGCAGTTTTTTCATTGCTGAACCCTGTTCTTGGTTATGAATTGCTATAGCAATAACATAAAAGATTAAAATAACGGGACGAAATTATATGGGTGCGTAATTAGACACGGAAGAGCTGAAACCTTTCTGATACCGATCTTCTATATATAATATATATATATATATATATATATATATATATATATATATATATATATATATATATTTATATATTTATCTCTTTATATATATATATATATATATATATATATATATCTAATATATAAAATTCTCGTGTCACGGTGTTAGAAGTTAAACTCCTCCGAAATGGCTCTACCGGTTCTTATAAAATTTTGTGTGCATATCGCGTAGGTCTGAGAATCGGCCAACATCTATTTTTCACCCCCCTAAATGTTAAGGATGGTCCATTTCTTGATTTTTATTTTAAATTCTTCTGACATCATTTTTTTGTTCTATTATTTTTATGATACAGCATTCAAATATACATTCAACCCTAAATTTTCATTCCTCTACGATCAACCCCTATTTTTTATTTGTTAAACTCCTCCGAAATGGCTCGACCGATTCTCATGAAATTTTGTGTGCATATCGGTTTTGTCTGATAATCGGACAAAATCTATAATTTTCATCCACCTAAATGTTGAGGGGAGCCCACAATTTTCATTTTTTATTTTACAGACAAAACTTTTTGTTTATTTTTTTTTATGATACAGCAATCAAAAATACATACATCCCTAAATTCTCACCCCTCTACGAACAGCTCTTATTTTCATTTGTTGATTATAAACTTCAATTTTTTTGGCAAGATTTTTATTTTGTCATTTCCATCGCGGTTTTCATTTTTTTTTATTCACAGATCCACAATAGGGTTGCAAGATGGCAATCGAAAATAACAATAGTCAGTCTAAGAATAGATCGTAATATATTTTTCATACCCCTAAGTGATTAGGGTGCCCCCCCCAAACATTTTTATAAATTTGTTGGACAAAATTTTTTATTTTTATTTTTTTATGATGATGCATAAAAAAATACAATAACTCTAAATTTTCACCCTTTTATAAACAACCCATATTTTTTAATAGCCATTTTAATAATTTAAACAACGTTTGCCGGGTAAGATAGATTGATAGATATAATGATAGATAGATGTAAAGATAGATAGATAGATAGATAGAGATACATCGGCAGATAGATGAATAGATAGAAGGATAGATAGATAAAAATAATTTATATAGCAGAACAACGTTTGCTGGGTCAGCTAGCATATATGTATATATATATATATATATATATATATATATATATATAGATATATATATATATATATATATATATATATATATATGTAGCAGGAAACAGCTGGTACTTTTCGGCACAAATAGTGACTATATTCTTTTCCAAGTATCTTGAAGAAAATTATGGAACTAAAAGAGAACTACCAATCGCAAAAGTTTCCAGTAAAACTTGAATTAATTTTGTATTTTATAGAGATAATTAGTAACGAAATAATAATAATAATAATAAAACCAATAGCTATGTACAATATGCGATGCAATTATATGTTATCCTAATTCCTTTCTAAAAAAAATTATTAATTTCTCTTGTTGAATTGAGCATTCTGCTTGTAGTCTCATAGTGACTACATGAAACATAATAAATTCTAAGTAAAGACTTCTGAAATGAAAGAAGAAATAAATCATTGGACAATTTAAAAAATATTTCTCTTCTTCATTATTGGTGAAATTAATAATTGGAATATCAATGAAATGATTCAATTACATAATGAAATTTTTTAGCAGTCTGAAAAACTTTCAATATTTTTTTTATTCAATTTATAGTTTTATAATTTGTGCGTACTATATTTATATACTATATATAATTATTTATATTTTATAAAAAATTTATATTTTATGAAAAAATCTGAATTCATAAATTAATTTATTTCTATAAATGAGTACCTTCCCGAAATCAGTAGTCAATATATATCTACAAATACAAACAATATATAGCAGATCTGAAACAGGTTACTTTACGAAAATACCTACTACAGTACACATTGCTGTGTTACAACAATTAATATAGCAGTCGTGGCCGAGCGGTTAAGGCGTCTGACTAGAAATCAGATTCCCTCTGGGAGCGTAGGTTCGAATCCTACCGACTGCGGTTAAAACGTTTTTATAACGAGAAATGATCATTTGAGTTAATAAAACTATATTAAACGCTAAACTATATATATATATATATATATATATATATATATATTTATATATGTATTTATATATATATATATATATATATATATATATATATATATATATATATATATATATATATATATATATGTATATATATATATATATATATATATATATATATAATATATATATATATATATATATATATATATATATATATATTTATATATATTATATATATATATATATATATATATATATATATATATATATATATATATATATATATATATATATATATATATATATATATATATATATATGCGGGGGTCCACGCAAGATAACATTTTTGCTTTCGGAGATAATAGAATGAAATTTGGAGAATCTGTTTGATGAATAAAACTGCATTTTTGAGAACTCAACTTCATGCAAATTTCGGATTCACCGAAAGTGATATGAACTTTCGATTTTTAAATGGGACACCTGGTATATTTTCATTATTTTGTCTCCGTAAGTCATTTTAAATATAAAAGTGTATCATTTGTAACTGTTTGTACCCATATATTTCTTTGTTTTCTGGAATAAACTTTTATTCTAGAAGGCTATGGATACGTTCAAATAACTTATTTCAATTCTTGCTGAATAGAATGCAGTATCAATTTGATCGTAATAAAATGTTCTTTCTTTCTAACCCGACGAGCCAATATGTTGCCATTTGAAAAAATATTAATAAAAATTTCAAAATCAAACGTCACATATTGATCGAAAACAGTAAAGTTGTATTTCTACAAACATTTTAGGACTAAAATCAGTTATTTGATAGCACTCTAGAATAAAAATTTATTTCGAAAAAAAATTTAAAAAAAAACGGTTACATACAGTAACAAATGATACATGGTTGGATTCTAAATGTCGTAGGGATATACCTACTATAAATCCTGGTCAAAAAATGCTGTTTCATGCATTGTCCACCTTTCGGGGACACTCGGTATATATATATATATATATATATATATATATATATATATATATATATATATATATATATATAGATATATATATATATATATATATATATATATATATATATATATATATATATATATATATATAGTATATATATATATATATATATATATATATATATATATATATATATATATATATATATATATATATATATATATATATATATATATATATATATATATATATATATATATACAATCCTAGAATTTGTATGATTTATGTTTTGAACTAGATACAAACATGGCTTGAAAATGCAGGAAACTAAACATTTTAAAGAAAAAAAAAGTTGAACTTTTGATTGGAAAAGTCTAGAAAGATATATGTACTATATTTGAAATTGATTCAACAGGGAAAATTGAAACTGAATTCATAATCTTAATGTATTTTCAAGATAGAGTTTTGGATTAATTAACTGAAACTATATTCGACAAAATGGAATAAAAAAATTAACATCCGTCTCATTATCTCATTTCCTATTCCTTAGAAGTAGTAATTCGATGACTACTCAACAATTGTAATGAAAGTAACGACAGCACTCCATTCGTTCGCCTCATCAACCGAAAACGGCATTTTAACTGGCGTTTTTCTAGGCTGGACGGCATTTTTGAAATTTCGCAATGCGGCGAACTGACAGAAGCACGACCAGAATTACACCATTGAAGCTAACGCTACGATTAAGAGACGATCACTATCAAGTTACCACATCTTACCTTCTTGGTTTGATCATCCGTATTCATTTGTTCGCGTTGTATGTCAATGCCGATCTAAAATATAGCACAACCCATAAAGAAGTTCTCGTTTTTTAACGAATAACGAATATGTATAATATATTTGGTCGTAAATAAAGAATTTTTAAAATATAAAAGGTGTAACTATGTTTGATTGAATAAGTGTAACCAATAATTCTTCTCTATTCACTTTGATTCAATGTATAAAAAAGGACTATAATTGAATACCTTTAAAATTATTTTACTACGACCGTAGTACAATACTGCTCTTTAGTAACTGTTTTCAATCAAACAATAAGGTACATTCAATTTCTTTAATTTCACTTCGTCACCTGATAATACAATGAAGTCATCGTGTTATCAACATACAACTTAACACATCATCCATGGAATTTCAAAATTAAAGCAACGAATAGTGACATAGTGCAGTCATGAAGCGTAAAATAGGTTTTTACCTCCGAAATTTTTTACTATGAACCGATTTACATGAAATTTTGGAATTAGGCTTATCTTACCCTTGAATTCAAAAGTGATACTGACCCGAACAATGCATATTTTTGGAGATATTTGCAAAAAAACCGTTGAAAATCGTGGGAAAATTCCGAATTTTCAATTGCCAATAACTTGATAAGTATTGGGTGTCTGAAAAAACTTTATAAATTATATTTTACTTAAAACTAGGTCTTCTATCGTTATCCGAGAACATTTAAAAAAAAAATCCACCACCGAAAAGAGGTCGCAACCACCCCCGGGGTGAAAACGGAGTTCAGGTCAATATCACTTTTAAAGTTAAAAAAAGGGTAAGATAAGCCTCATTCCAAGATTTCATGTAAATCGGTCTATAGTAAAAAATTTCTGAGCTAAAAAGCTTCAATGACTGCACTAACAGCTCTGTTTAGTTACGAGTAGATATTAAAATTTGAATCAAATGATGAACAGCGAAAGTGACTTATAACTTACTCCCTGTAAAATTACCTAATTCGCAACAGGCATGTGTCGATTTAATAACAGCAATTTCGAATGAAAAAAAAAACCTTCAAAGATTGACGCTATCGCTTAAAATTCAGAAACTGTAATACTTGCATATTTCAATGAATGAAGTCCTCCACTTTATGGGCGCAATATTGCCAATATTCCATATTAATGACCAAAACTGTAGACATTGGAAAGTATTCAAAATTTAAAGAATTCATTAAGAGAAAATCACATATCTAAAATAATCTCGCTATAACATGTTATAGTCCTTAACAAAAATACATTTAGTGTATACTAACACGGAATGCTGATTTCCCACTCATATGATTTGCAGCATTCGCTTACGACCTATGCAAACCTCATACTCGTGGGAAATAACTATCATCCCGTGCTAGTTATACAATACTAATGTGTTATTAAAGCATTAGTTAATAAAAACAATTCACACCTTTCATAGATAAAATAGGCATGACGCACGTTTGCTGAAACTTCACCTTCTTCAGATGCTGAATTCAAAATGAATATATTTCTCCGATATATCCAATACAAGAGATAAATAAATAACAAATTGTGTAGAAATGGTATATACAAAGATGGTTACAAATAATTAGTAAGAGAGGAAAACCCCAATCTAAACTGCTAGTCAGGTTGTTCCGTAATTTTGAAAAGAAGGGGGCTTGTAGTATGATCAATTTGGCTATTCAATAAGAGACCCGAATGATTCTGTAAAGATCAGAAAATTTAGTATAATTCCCTTACTTTCAGCATTTAATAGTTTAAAGTCAAAATAGAATGTGTGATTTTATCGGATTAAATGGTTTGCATAATGTGAATACGACTTTTGATTAACAAAGCTACGTTTGTGTTCTGAAATTCTAGTCTGAAAGCTAGCAATGTAAAATTTATCACAATCACCACAATTAATTTTATAAACATGTGGTGATGTCATCTATTTATTTCTTGTATTCCATATAACGGAGAAATATATTTAATTTGCATTTAGCATCTGCAGAAGTTGAATTTTCACCGAAAAGTGCGTCATGCGTATATTATTAATAAATGTGTGAATTGTTTTTATAAACCATTGTTTCAATATAGCTATATTAATCATAGTCATAGTTATCTATTATTTTGACTTTAAATATTCTGAATGGGAGACTACGGTCGACTGTGAAGTAACTGTACAGGGTACGGTTGAAACAATTTGAATATTGCTGAAACTATATGCAATTCATCAAAGGGTACGTACAAGAGTACATGTATTCGGCTCGCAAGTCCCAACATAATTCCTGGTGTTGTGTTGTACTCCGAGAGCTAAAAACGCTTACAAGAAGGCCTGTTTTTTTCGTTAACCAAAAGTATTTATTTTTAATATATTCCTTCATGATATAGCTCAATTATTATTAATGAAATTATTGAACTGGAATATTTCAGAAATTATAAATAAATTGGGTCAATTTTGTCTAGGAGATTATTCGTGCCTGGGACCGTTTTATTGTGAAAGGGGAGTACGGTTGTAACGACTTTCGTGGGTACATTTGTGACATAAGTTTGATAATATTTTTTAATTGCAGATACCTAGAAGTCGCATAAGATAGACTTGTAGGTGAAAGCTACATGTTGTTGTACAATAACGCTTATGACAACAAGATAGGGGCTTTTTTGTGTCCATTTGCAGAGAAATACGAAATTAAAAATGTTTCTCTATGGATTCGTAGATTGAGTTTATTTAAGTATTATTTAGAGATTTTTGTTTTGGTGAAGTTGATTGAGTACATATTAAGAAGTACATTATTTATATAAGGGAAAATTGTCTAATGGTTGAAAAGAATATGCCAAAATGGTTTTGATATTAGTCAAAGAAATATTTCCGTGTCTTTTTTATCAATAAAACAGATTGAAACAGGTATATTATAATCGAGTGTTACAACTGCCTCCACTGTTACAACCGCCTCTGGTCGATTGTAAGAGACTTGAGTAATTTCGACCAAACTGTTTCTCCTACGCGTCAGAATTTGTAAAAAGGTTACAGGCTTTCATTTCAAATACATTAATCGTTCACTATGGCGTTAGTGGCAGTGCTGTGATTGATCAAAATAAAATTGTTACAACCGTACCCGGTGTACCCTACCTCCGTTCTTATTGAGTAGCATTGTGACCCAATCCATTATTACAGATTGAAACAACCGTAATAGATGTACGTCAAGATCAATGTATCTACAAAACTGTCAATAACACAGATATATTGACAAATAGATTAAATAATATATAATTATGTACTCCGGTTACCAATTTCTGTATACTAGGTGTACAGAATACCGTTACTAAGATATTTTATTCCAACTAAGATTCAAATACTCAAATTTAATTTCGGGTTATCAAGAACATGAATTTTTGAACTGAACAATTCAGGAAGGTGTTCCTCAATACCTACTTCAAAATTTAATATTTTCAGCTATTTATGCCTTGATCACATTTATTTTAATTCTAAAATGATTAGAGTTAAATATTTCTTTTGTAGGTATAGGATATGGTTAAACTATCTCCATATGAAGTATAATTTGTCATTGATTGGAAGTAGTTTGCCATTTGAATTTCATATACTAACCTATAGTAAAAAGCCATTAATTTTAAGATTTCAGTTTTTTTCCAACGAAAAATTTTCTTCCAACTCAGGTTGAATAAATTTTATATTGTTCCAGAAAAGTAATACATTTTATCTAGCAATTCCATTTTTCAAGCATAGTTTATCTCTTGGAAGAACATCGATTGATAAAAGAAAATACCTACTTCTGTTACTCCCTAACTGAACTCTACTCAAGCTAGAAGAAATAAGAAAAAGGAAATAAAACACTATCAGCATTTTGAGTAGGATTAAATATGTTGAAATGCGCATGTTAGTTTTTATGTTTCTGCATTCAGGAGAGACATACCTCATAACTTGGATTAGGTATAGATCTATTCTATCTGAATGTTAAATAAAAATCAAGAAACATAAGATTTGATGTAATTCAATGAACAGAAATTTATATGACTCACACATTTGTGTGTTAATTGAAATATAAAATTGAAACGTTTATGATCAAATTAGCACTAACTATAATTATTTTTGAAATTTAACGAAACTATCTATACCTATTCTAGTCAACTTACATGTTCAAAGAAGCAGAAAATACTTACTTTTTTAAAATAAACAACCATAATTCAGCGAGCACCATAAAAAGAACCACGTGATCGACACCTGTCGATCACGTGGTCAGGACTGTTTACTTAGTTGAAATTTTGCAAATTCACTCGAGTATATGCTTGGATTATTTAACTCATGATTCTATCTTAATAACAGGGTACT
>JARQZK010004513.1:0-2500 GCA_030704885.1 Cynegetis impunctata | reverse complement strand
GCATTTTTGAGGATCAGCGCATTTTTAACACTCTTGACAGATATATGTATAAATATTTATATATATATATATATATATATATATATATATATATATATATATATATATATATATATATATATATATATCCTCTATAATTTCGAAAGAAATAAAACTCGGATCTTATGGCGTCGTGAACAATAGAAATGTTAGGTGTAACAGCAATTCCGAAACACGTGGGATGTCAGGATGTTATTTAGACTGTAATGGATGATTCACGGAATCCTACTGAGTGTTTTTTCGGCCTATCCCTTCTGACTTACGACACATTGGATGAAAAGGATCGGCTGGACCAGAGAAAATTGAACAAGTAGGCGATAGTCTCATGAGAATTTCTTGGTTTTCGCAGAGGTGTGAGAAATCTCTGTTGAAATAGAATAAATGAAGAAACTTCACGGCTACTCCCATATTTCATTGATATTTTCTTGAATTGTGGGAACACGGATGTTATTTATTCTCATAAATCTAAATGATATTGTAACAAGCTACAATGCGGATGAATCTATTACGATTTCCAAGGAATATGGTGAAATTGAGTGAGTGTTGAACAACTATAGAAAATTTGTTCGATCACAATTTAGAAAATGATGTGTTTTGCTAACATACTAACCTTTACATTTAAAATAATCACATACTTATTTTGCAACTTTTTTGTTGGAATATGTTTGGCCATCTCCATCAGAATCAATGATCTGAAGTTGATTATCAAAATTCGGGAAAGCTTAGGTAAATTCAGACAAACTGTTGGCATCACTAAACTTTGGATAATGAAGGGGCGGATGGGTACATGAAGTTTTCAAAACCGGTGGCAAAATATGTATATAATAAATATGAACCTCATATTCCGAATTCAGCACTCTAGGCCGATTTGGAGAGTATATGGAGCATAGAAATGAGTTTTTGTAGAATATTCATACCTTAGACCCACACCAAATTGAGTTGAATAGTTGAGAATTTGTACGTAAAATAAGTTGATTTTAGAGAACTGTCATTTGGTGGTGTCAAAATTATTTTTTACCGCCGCCATTTTAAGTAGAGATTTCTTGTTTTCTAGTGAACTTTGAGTACTTGCGTATTTCCATAGCTTCTGCTGATTTTATAAGGAGGTTGAAATTTGAAGACGATTGAGTTTGAATAAGGAAGGTGGTTTAAACTAATTTCTCTTACCGCTGCAATTTTTATATGGAAATTGAAAGAATTTTCTGAGTTTCGAGCATTGCGCATCGCAACAGCGACTCCAAATTTAGTTAAACAATACGAAAAGAAAATGTTTATCATGAACTCTATCTCAACTCAAAGTCCAATAGTAGATTCCTTATAGCAATATATCAGTAATTTCATGAAAAGATAAAGTAATGAGTTTCAAAACTGCTACTTGCAAGAATGATTGCATCTTAAACAAACCTTCAGAGTTGTCATAATTTATGGAGTTCCTGTTGTCATACTTACTGCAAACTAAATCTTTGAAATTCAAAATTGTTTGAAGAATTTTGTAAGTTATATACCCCCGTACACTTTTTTAATATGAAATTCACGATTTCATAAAAAACAGTTGCTACAAGAAAAACCCTCTATTATGGCAAAGTGTAACAATTGATTTCTTAAAAATATTTCAAGATTCAATGAAACAGTTGTTTACTACAACTGATCCTCCTACAAGAAAAAAACCGAAGACTCTTTGTATGGGATTGGCCAAGTCAGTCACCATTGTAGCCTACTTACTACTTCCTCTTTCATCAACCCGACAAAAGTTATAATTGAATCGAATTATAAGTATTGCGAGATGCATCTTCAACACTTGATACATCTACGAAAATTTATGATTCATCCTCTGATTTGCCTACATCATTATTCATTAGTGATTAATGAAAATATACCAGCTGATTTCTCAGACAGAGAAGATTAGTATTATATTTATATATATATATATATATATATATATATATATATATATATATATATATATATATATATATATATATATATATATATATATATATATAAGTATATAGATAAGAACTTCGTTCGGAAATGCATTTGCAAAATTGATGATTAATCAAATTTACCCTCCAACGGAGCTAGTTTCATGAGATCTGATCCCATGGAATTCTAATTTATCGTTCAAGGAAGAAGAATTAAGAACATTCGACGTCTGCACACACGATGGAAACATTATCACTCTGTTTCGCTCTGCAACGAGCTCATCAGTGTCCCGTCCATCGATTATGGGCATCTACTATCCGAATTAAGATAACCACCTAATAAGTTCTAAGAAGAGCACTGAAGACATACGAAAATATCGTAGCTCTGACTATCGAAAACTGATAGGTATCTCACTGTAGGCCAAACAGAAACCAAAACGTTGAAATCTCATGTCACTTCATACCCATAGGTGGCCATCATAGTTCCGAAGTTCTGCAACGTGTTACATGACTCGATGTTTTAACACGCATGCAGTCTA